>DWME01010707.1:0-10047 GCA_018244795.1 Parelbella ahira ahira
ATTTGAACCCAGGACCTCCCGATCGGCAGTCGCGCTTGCAACGGCTCGACCAACGAATTTAAATTAACATATTTACTGTAAACTGCTTTTCCTGGCAGGACGACGTCTGCCGGGTCCGCTAGTAATAAGTAATAAATTGCAAAAAGATAACTAATACTATTTCAAGGCAGACAGACAGTCCAATAACGAACACATAGGCACAACCAAAAATGTATTCATTTCATTAATATCTCATCATCGCCATCATCATCGCCATCATCATCGCCATCATCATCACCATCATCATCAGCCTTCACCCATCAATAGCTGTCTCTTAATAATTTTATTTAACATCTTGATTTAACGCACCAATAGCCTAACCTACTGTATTAGTAAGAATGTACCTACCCCGAGGCAAACTAGTTTTCGTGAACTGTGAACTATTTTTGGCGAACTAGTTACCAGGTGGTGTCCGTCAGAATTAGCGTCCGCTGTAACTGTCGGCCTGAGCGCTGCGATCGTAAATTAGACCCCACTCGAGCAGTACAAGGGTTGAATGTGTTTCCATTGTTATAAGACACGCCATTGCTGATACTAAACTACTATTTCCGTGTGACTCTTCTATCATTCTACTGTTCTCATCATTATTATGTGTCCTCTCCTAATGAGTTGATTAAGAGTTGTCTTAACCCTGTTAGACTGTTGAGTCTGCCACTCTGGCCGAGTGCGTATTGGCCCGCTTCACAGGTCTTAGAATTTTTTTTTTACAAACTGTAAGGTGCGCAGGTTTCCTCACGATGTTTTCCTTCACCGTTAGCAAGTGATATTTAAACTTTAAACGCACTTTTATGAAGAGGTGCGCGCCATGGATTTGAACCCAGGACCCCCGGAATGAGAGGCTGAATTCTTAACCACTAGGCTCCCATTGCTATCAATTATTAATACATACATTTAAATGAAATAGGTTCTGCAAATGAAGTGTTTGTTGTCTAAGTTGGATAGTAACGAAGTATAGAGATACATAATATGTATTTCACAGTCATGTAATCAGAAAATAAAAGAATTGTCCAACAGTTTAAAGTGCACTAAGTTCACCGCGACAAGGCTTCTTATGAAAACGAAACAAAACTTCGAAATGCTAAAGAAAGACCGTCGTACAAAATGACCATTACTCGCATAGAACGACGTAACAGTCCAATATCGAAAATCAAATAGCGTCGGCCAACGACTTGATGGTCCTCAGAATGAAAATACAAAATTCTGTCCGGGTAACATCGGCGATAATAAATTGCAAATATCAATTCAGTATCGGCTGCAGCGAAATTGACACATTCATCTTGAAAATTGGAACGGGGTCTTCGGCGGAGTGCATACAGACATAAATTCAGACTGCGGGACTCACGTCCCAACTTTATACACATCACTTTTGCGCGGACTTAAAAATTGTACTCACAGAGTGAAATAGAAAACGTGGCGGGCATTCTAAAATCGTTTTATTATGTCGTTACCCTGCAAGCATCTTGGTGACTTTGTTTCTGTGGGATTTGAGTGGAGTCGTGTCGAAAGTTCCTTTTGGGGCGCATGTCGTTATGAATTCTTGGATTAATGTTCTTAAATAAACAAATAGGGGAAGTAGAATATCAAAATGTGGTTTTTCAATATAACGATTCTTGTTGAGTTAAATTTAAAAAAAAATGTGTTTGTTGTTTAATAATACGGTTAAAAAAGCCGGTATATTTAGATAATTTTATTTTTGAAAAAGTTACTTCAATTTTTTGATCAGGAACATGACATTTTCTAAGAGATATTTCGAAACAATATGTATAATTTGCTCGCCATATACACATTAAAAATCGATGTCTTATACCTAAACTACTAATTAACCAGTGCAATTTGCTGGCCATATACAGATTACGACATACAACCATTCTTTATTTCGATTAACCATTACGTAAACCAAAAACGTGTGGACTATTTCCGTTTTTTAGTCCAACACCGACTATCGACGGCGAGTGAAAGTATACCAATTAACCAAGGGATCAGGCCAGTAGGCTGCCAACACTCGACGTTCCGATAATTTGCTTTGCTGTAATTAAACGGGACGGTCGATTGAAGCGCCGTTTGAATATTAATGTTTGCCGAATTTCTAACGGCCCACGTCGCCCCGATCAATAGTTACGTCACGATTCGGGCCTTCGTTGGTCAATAAGCAAAAATAGAGGAGTGATTGGACCTCCGCGTGTGCGGATTTGTGAGCAATTATCGATGCTTCTGTCGCAATGAACTGCGGACTGCGGACATGTTTTGAACGGCAATTTGTATTTTAGGCTCGTCTATTTCGTGACAGTATTGTAACAGGATTGGTTAATTTCGTATTTTACTTTATGTTACAATCTAAATATTGAAAGATGATGAAATTTGTATTGAAATTTGTTATTGTAGGTTTTTGGATTCGAGAATTCTAGAACATTCTTCCAGTTTGTTGCGGAAAAGTTTTTACTTTCCTTCTTTTAATTGCTTAGGAGTTTCTTGTATGGAAATATTTAGGTTCGATAGACGAGCATATGCACTATAAGTCGAGAAGCATTTTAATTTAGCGTCCAAGTATTTAAGCTCACGTTTATCCAATGTTCAATAAATCAGTGTTCTATTAAATCCTAATATTTATATCGTTTTGTGGCTACCAACTATCATTTCATGTTTAAACGAAAACATTATAATGTTTAACATGCTAATAATTCATTGGAAAGACATGTACAGTGAAAAATATTTTTGCAACGCTCATCCTGCTTTCAGTCAAAAGAAATAAATTTGTTAATAAATGTTCTATAATTTTAAATTTTTACACGGTCACAAAAATTTCAGTAACTTATTCAGTTATTATAATGAGATGTTCCGCCAACAGCTTTAAAAGTAAGACGGTAATTACTCGCCATTAACTTGCTGTTATCGGCCAGATTTATGGCGTCGATGAATTAACGTCCGAAACGTATTCTCTAGACTTTTTCATTATGTCAAGATGTGTCACGTCATTTTGTTTATTTAGAGATAGTTATTAAACTCCAGCTTCTGTCCGCGTTGGAAAAAAATTGGGCAGTTTATTTTTTTATTTGGAATAAAATGAGTTTGTTAATTTGATACGTCTTAAACAATTAATTTAACGACTGTTTGAGAAATGTTTATGCAAAAATCCACTTTTAGTGTCGAGAACTTCATCTTTAAGACTCTAGTGCGAAAGTTAACATAAACAAAAGGTGATAACAAAAGGTTTTTGTGTAAACTTTGTATGTGTTAAGATTAAACGTCTTTGATGTCGTAACATATATTAAAACAAAGTTATCAAAATTTGTATGCTTACTTGGGATCTATAAAAAAATAACACCATGTATACACACACACGAACACTATCAATGAACACTTGTATTATCATCATCATTAGCCTACTCCCTTCCACTGCTGGACGTATGCCGTTCCAATGCACACATATACGACTAGTAAATTGAATGAGTCGTTATACTGCGAAAATTTATTGTTAATAGGTACGATATAGAAAGTATGATGTCTACAGCGTGGCGGTGCACCCTGTCATATTCCATATGTAAAACGCAATAACATATTGCAAAAATATATACATATATTGCGTATTGCGAAATAACGCTAGATAACTTTTAACATATAAAACTATCTATAAGATACATATATATATATGTATATACATACAAATAAATATTTGTACACATGTCACACAGCTACTTATCAGACGTCTCCCCGATGTTCATATGTGTCATATTGATCAGGAATAAGTAGTACTCACTTCTCAGGCTGCGGTGATGTAGTCGCGGCGTTAATTTTCTGTAAGACAGGTACATAAGTGACTTACATAACTCCATTTGCTTATATTTTCGTTTTACACTATATTATGTGTAATACTCTATTTATACTTTGATAATTTTTATTGCAGTAGTGAATAAAAAAGCCATCAAAATAAATGTTGAAGTTAAATGCAATAGGTTAGAAAATAGTACCTACACGTTTATACGTGTTTTACGTGTAATATTCCATAGTCAAATATTATTTATGTATTTAGCATGGCACGTACTAAATACAGTAACATATCTATGTAGGTATATCATTAGTTTTAAAATTTTAATCATTTGTCTGATGTGCGACTATTCATAGGCTGCAAATCTTCCAGGTTCTCTACATCATACGACGACATGTCCTTTCTATGTTTTATTCATTAGCGGACGGTTGTTGTCATTGATATGCTTAATAAGTATGAATATTGATTTCATTAATTAATTTTCGTAATTTAATAAAATGTAACTGGTGACACGTGGGAGTGTACCACACTCCGCTGCCACCCCTTCGGGGATTACAGGTGTGATGTTACGTAGTATTGTATTTTATATTTATGATGTTGTTTTAGATTATAGGGATAAATATATCGGAATATGGATTACTAGGGGATTTTATTCAATAACGGAGGGTTGTACATACTCGTATATTACATTATTTAAAGACCAAGATTTTACTTAGGCGCACTGTATAGGCTCGGAAAAATCTATTCCAATTCCAAATATCAAAGCTCTTAAATGTAAGATTGTCACATGTCTAGATTTGTTGCAATAAATCGAGTTAACGAAGGTCGTGTCGAAGGAAAATGGGCAGGCCCTTAAAATCATTGACATTGGTCAGTCTTATTGAAGGCGTCAAGCTCTATAGAAACAACTGTTCTATTACGTATTAAACACCAGTTTCTCCTATTGCCATCATTTATATAGATCATTTAGAACACTAATATTGATACATAAATTAACTTTTGCTTCGTACATAAATATATTGCTGTAATTACATACAGAATGAACAACTGTTCGAACTTAATTTTTCGATCAACTGAAGTAAATCTCAATTAATGTAGTCATCGATTCAAAATGACTTCAATTATGGCTTCTAATGAAACGTATTTATAAAATCGCTACATTAAATGAATATACAAAAATTTCTCCCCATTTCCTTATTTGTTATAAGCAATCTCGTTTCTTATCTTCGCGTAGTTTTAAATTAGATCATATGAAGCGGTTTATCTATTATTCTCTCAGTGCATAAACCGTCTGGAAGTCGAGACTCACAAAGACAGAATTATCTTCTCATTCCGCGCACAGAAGCAACGTGAACGAGCACTCTTGCAGGATAAGAACTGACGCGAGAGAAGTGAATAGAATTTCATATAAGAGACAGCCGTACAGTTTTACCACAAACATTATCGCGTTTCCACATTAGCGGGCCAATTTGGTTGGAATTATATTTGCGTAATGTTTTATATAAATGATATTTGTATTCATACGACCTTTAGGGAGATATTAAAAATAAAATCTTTTCTAAAGTTTATTTACGGCTCAGTCAAGTTACATATAGTTTATAATTATGTGGATGGAATAATACTTATACTTAAATATTAAATATCAAAATAAAACTCTTAACATTCGTTGCTTTCTAATTGAACTTTAAATACTAAAGTGCAGATGAGCTTCACTTATTTTAACTAATCATTTTCATTATCTATCTCTGTTCATTTTTGCCCATTGACCTTCCCTAGAGAGTGTCATCACGCCCTGTCTTCACCTTACCGTACCCAATTTCTACCTTTCGTGGATTGTCATAATTTTCGCAAATCTATAATTATTTATAAAATAAATATTAACGGGTAACAATTTCTATTAAAACACGAAACATCCTCATATAAAATTTAAGAGACTTCACATCAGATTCTATTATTCATAAGACTGGCTGTCAACACCGCCGCGGATCTTACGAAATGTTCCCATATTGCGTTCTTTTCCTTCGAATCTCTTGTGACGTATAAATTATATTATTTCTGCGGACATATTTTCGATATTTCGTGCGAATTGGTTTTTGGATAAATCATGAAGGGTCGACTACGATATCCACTCATGTAATCACGAGTTTAATGGATCTCGGGAGAAGAGTCATTGAACTAAGTGAGGTTGGGTTCAGCGTTAGTTACCGAAATGTTTTGATGGAACAATCTTTCGTGATGGTGTATAAGTCAGAAACAGAATGGCGTTAAGTATCGATAATATACGCTATTAAAAACTCGTAAATCTTCAAGTATGCCTCTTAACATTATACATTCTGCTGGTTTACGTAAATAGCGCGCTGTCGTTGTTGACTGGACGATTGTTGAAGACAAATACTAAGTTTCCTGTTGATATATTTGATTAGCAACGCTGATTGCTAAACCGGAGATAGCGGGTTCAATTCCTGCTAAAGAAAAACATTTGTGTGACGAGCGTCAGAAAAAAGCTTGAAAGCTACAAAACAAACATGGGGTTGTCCAGAACCTATAAAAAGTACCCACTCGTACATGATTTACAGATATGTTCAGTAAATTATATACAATAAGCTAAAATATGATACTGTTTACCAAAATACCTGTTATAATCGTCTAACATTAACTTTATTAAAATATGTGACGCAATTTTGGTAATATAATACTCTGGAGTGCTATAATTCCACGCCAGCTTAGGGTTGTAATTATGTAATTATGCCGTAAAACAAACGGTAATTAGTATAATGATAATGTTTTATAATACGGTATTAGTGTGTGAGAGAGAAGTGAAGATATTAAAAAATTAACACTTAAATGTAATACGTAGATAGCAAACTACTACAAAAAGGACATGCAATTTACACTGACGACAGCGAACAGTTATTTATATATATATAAACCTACTCATAATTATGTATGAGTTGAGAGGTTTCGCATTTTGAAATTATGTTGATTTTTCGTAAGTGAATGATTCTATAGATTGCGTAGAGCCGAAACCCGAGTTCAGTGGCGTGCCATTGGAGAGGCCTATGTCCAGCAGTTGACGATGGCGGGCGATTACGGTGACAACTGTTCTTTATCCAGACAAACTGCCATGTTTCATATAACTGTATTTATGTAAGGATCACATGTCATTACCTCAAATCAGAACGCGCTGACTTCAATTTCAGTCATAATGTATTTCACATTGATATAATTAAGCAGAGCACTAACTTCATACAAATTTTTTATTACATTTCATAGACTACTCTGCCTATCCCTACGAGGATTACAGGCGTGTTGTGACGTTTAGTTACGTTAGATTCCATACATATACACACTCGTATATCTATTATAACAACGGTCTTAGTCGACGGCTTAGTACGTAAAAAAGGTAAAAATATTAATATTTTATTGATAAGTAATCCAATGATACAAGAGTTGACTCTCGCTCCATTTTGCAAACGCTAGTAAACTATGAGCGCGCCAATGATTGATTTAGCCGGTAACAAACAGTACATTTAATCAGGCGTTCTTTACATCAAATGTAACAACGCTTGAGCGTCCTAATGGCATTCCGATCCCAACAAAACACAAAAAAAAATCATTAAAAGAAAAAACGAAGATAAAAATTTCAACAGAATGTTAAGAGGTGTTTACATTAAAAATAAATAACAAACAAAATATTTTTACGAATATTGTTCGACATAAATAATTAATGAAAATATCTGTCTCAATATTTATAACAAAGTCAATCTTGGATTTTTTTTATTTTTTATAGGTTATAACTGCAGATATATTTAATATAATATGTGTAAAAATATTACACGTCCCTACAATACAGGTATAAAATCTCGCCTGCAACATTTTTAACAATTCACTACTGACGTGTAGAGCCCACTCTACCAACTGCATCAGTGCGAGTTGCCGAATATATGAGGTAATGACAAAAAGATCCCTTGTTCTTAAGCCGTATAAGCCAGTGATTCGATTTAAGCATTGTCATTCTACAATGACAACTAAGAACGATTGTTTAAACTGCCCTCGGAAGGTCTGAAACGCTTGTAAATTGTTTTCATTTGTGGTCACCCTTCCAAGTGTCGACTGCATGCAACGTTGCTAAGCTATATAGTGCGTTTTTAATCTGTTACCGCTTCTGGGCTATGAGCGCTTTGTGATGATAATGACGATAATTACGTCACAAAGGAAGAAAAATTCAAAATATCAAAAGATATGTATATTACATAAAAAAATTAAATTTACATGTTATTCCGAATTCAAAATTACGACTGTAACTGATAATATTGTTATTTACTTGTATCGTCTAAGGAAAATTATATATTATTATAAACAATGTGGCTGTGCCCTTACAATCCCTTGTCTGCACGGAGGGTCGAAAAGGTATTTCCTTCGTTACAGTATAACGGTTCGTTTAGCGGCAATTGTAATTAATTAGCCACGGTTACCGACCTGAGGATTTTCTACCCACCGCCCGATAAATATCTTGATAAAAAATTGCCTCCCCCTCATCCTTTTCGGGGCACAATTTGTTTCGAATGGTGGGAATGTCTGGTCGGGAACCAAAGGGAATTACATTATCTTATTCCAGATTATCGGGCCCCTTTGCCATTATTATTTGCTCGCAAAAATCATTATTGACACTTCCTTCTCCTTTGAAATATTTGATTGAAGTTGTCCATTTGATTAAGGAATATTTTTCAGGAAATGAAGAGCCGGGCACGAAATGGAAGCTTTCATTTATAACCTTAAATGTAACTAAGGATTCTTTAATGACAGTCGGATTTTTTTTTCTGTGACGTACTAAATGAAGAGCGTGGCGTTGACTGACTGACTTTTTGAGTGAATTTTTTTCTAAATCCTTTTCGATCGGTTATCTTTAAATAGACGATTTCCTGTTATCAAGTTAACTATTAAATTAAAACTCACGATTTTGTGTAACAAATTTTCGTCTTTGATTTCAAAATCAAATACTTATGTAAATTAAAGTTGCTTTCCTCAAATCGAGTATTTGATTTAATATCAGAGACCAAAATCTATGTTCTAATACGTTTCTGATCAACCCTTTCATTTACCCACTCTTAGAAACAATTATCCTCTCAAGATTGAAAAAGGTTAGGCCCTTAGTCTAGAAAGCTCGCTTAGGGCGAGTTGACATACTTTACACGCCATAGACATTACGAAGAACCCTTATAAATGATGTTTCTCTCAAGGTATTTTAAAGTTAGACAGAGGAACATATTTAATACATTATGCTATTCAAACTAATCACTGTCTTATAACATTAATAGTCTATCCTATATCGAATCCCAATGCTGAGCATGGACCTACACTGCTATGCCAGATACTATGGCCCATCGCTAGGAAATGCCTATTTTTTAATGAATGACTCCAGTCCATTCCATGCATGTCTGATGACAGCCAATTTTCGGACTACAATTAATGGGTTTCCATAATACAATTATCCGAACCAGTTAACGAAGTCAGTTTTCATAATTCATCTTCGAAATTTCTATTTTGAATTAGTTCGTTCGTGAACAACATACGTACGTATATTGTTATAGTATATTATATCTTTTGCCCTGAGGATTCTGTTACCCGTATTAGGCGAACCGTGTTTGTACTGGAACATTAATATTTGGTTATGTCAGTTGAGTGTTTGTATAGAGTTCTTGCATAAATATATATATGTACAAGAACATGATACATACTACAAGAGTCTTGTTTGTTCAGTTCTTAGGTAAACCTCTTTGTTGGAAATTACGTTAGATGGCCAATAATAAAAAAGTTGTGTAAAAACTTAAAAAAACATTAAGCTTTATATATACACTCGAATACGTAACACACGTAACATCACGCCTGTAATCCCCGAAGCGGTAAGCAGAGGAGTGTAGTACACTCCCACGTTTCACCAGATACGTTTAAGTCCCATTGAATAGCTGGGCCTATATTGCAGGTAACAAAACCAGACTCCGAGTCACAACTAGATATTTATCAAGATTCGTAGCCTAAATACAGCTATTGGTATTTTAATATTATAGAATAATAATTAAAATGACTACCACTGCTTTTTTTTAAAAACTTGATTAAAAAAAGCAGTGGTAGCCTAGTGGTTAAAAATTCAGCCTCTCATTCTGGGGCTCCTGGGTTTGAATCCATGGCGCGCACCTCTTTATAAAAGTGCGTTTTAAGTTTAAATATCACTTGCTAACGGTGAA
>DWME01010708.1:0-10047 GCA_018244795.1 Parelbella ahira ahira
GATTAGCAATAAAAGCGTGTTTTTTAGTTTTTTTAAACTATTATTTATTTTTTAGTCCTGAATTCATAACATTGGACAAAAAAAAAGATTCCGTTACATACATACATACATACATACGACCGAAGCTAATATAAAGCGTATAAAAATAGTTACTATTTAATACAATCATGTACGTATGTACATATATTGCAATAGTTGGTAAGAAATTTTTATCTAGAATAGTTCTTTCAAAGTTCACGGTACCTTATTATGCGGTCGATGCTTTGTCCTCGCGTGAGGTGGCTGTCTGGTCCTGCGGGGCTCGTCTCTTGTCGTTTCCCCAGCACCACCGCTGTCTGACATGGATGCATGACCAGAGGATCTATTTTCATCTGAACTGCTGTTGCATTCCCGGACTCCATTCTGTTAGAGTAAAAGATATTTAAACTTCCTTTTTAACTTAAGAAATAACGAAACTAATGTTACTTCTACATAATAAAAATACAAGATTTTTACAATGATTCATAATAAGATCTCTGCGTGTTATATAAACCGTCTTTAAGCAAGAGCTACATTTTAACTGCATCACTGCCGCGTAATGAAATGCAAAGGCCTCGTTTTGAATGATATTACTCAATTCACAAGATACAATTAAATTAACCTACCTACAATCTTCAAATGTGATGTAGCGAACTCATTACACTTTTCACTACAGGTCTAAGTAATATATATGTAGCTATTATGGTCTATTTATGTTTTGTAACACGGAGTTACCTCAACAACGCCTCTATGAAGCATATAAAAAATCAAATTACTTAAATTACCGAACGAAACATCAACGACGAGTTAGCGGGTTTTATGAAATGACAACCATGTCGACAAGCGCTCCGGGCTGATGCGCGACCATTGTCGACATTGTCGTAGACTTTCGCTTTTAGTCGCATCTTCTCACAGATTACGCTTTTCCCTATCACGAGATCGTGGGATTCCGTTAAAAACAATGCTTATTTATTTTTTATTTTTATTTAGATAACACTTTCGCCGCGTAACGTGTTGTGGGTAATTGTTGTAATCAGCGATGAAGGCGATGCGTTCACAACGACTAATTAACGTAGTAACAAAATTACAGAATAGTTAACAAAAAACTACGTAAAATTTCCCATAGTTGATGCTTTGTCAAACAAAACTCTTTAAATAGAGATCCATCAAACATTTTGCTTAGATTAACAACTCATATTTTGTTTTGTCCACTCTTGTTTTTGTCTGCGAGTTAGTCGCGTAGAAATAAGAAATTGTCCCGTTGTATCCTAAATCTAACCGAAATAGTGATTTTCAAACTTCATTCGAATCCGTTCATTATCTTTTGCGTGATGAGAGCAGAAACATAGAGACAAACGAACAAACATAAACGCATTAAAATCAACTAAAACTTTTTTGGAGATTTGTTTCATTCACACAGCGCGTATTATTTTATTATTAGCTTAGAAGATAAAAGTTAGAAATTCAGTTTGGTATTTCTTACACTCATATACATATATCGTAGACGTCCTTAGGGTCGTACTAAACTATCAAAATTGATGTATTATTGGAATAGTCGTTGGAGTAATTGGATTGTTGTCGAATAATTGGAATATCATATAATTGGAATATTCTCTGGAAAGTACATAGAATTATTAGGTAGGAACAAATATTAAGGTTTAACATGTTAACCATTACCTAAAGTTAGCACCACTGCTTTCAGAAATTAATCAAAGGCATCGTCAACCCTTTGATCGTTTCATTTTTCGACACGGGTTTTCTTTCAGGATGGAAGAAGTTAAATTGAACGGTACACTATTGAGTCGACCATTTTCCGCTTCATTTTATTCAAATATATCCGTTGTATGAAATCAGAGGTAAAACGTAACTTTATACTCTCCTCGATCTGATAAAACCGTAACAGAACATAAAAGCAATGCATCACCAAAATCCCGTAACATTAATACCCGTATAGCGTGCGCAAGCGCATTCAGGTTTGATGCGATGATCGTTTCGAATTGACCCGATGACATCAATCTAATATTATTACGATACCGTAATACTACTAGAAACGTGTCTCACAGTTTAGCCACGGTAAACAGATAAACTGGGCTTCCTTGCGTACTTCTGCGAAGTTGTATTCACAAAGCGCAACAACAAACAAGATGGCCTCATAATCTCTATTAGATCTGAACTAATAATCATTAAATTATCATTATGATGAAAGACGTCAAATTTAAAAGCGCCGAGAATAATTCGCATCTGGAAATTGGATACTTGAGCAATACTTGAGATGTTCGAATTATCCGTATGAAATTCTGTTCAATATATAAAGATTTATGAGATGCGATATGAATTCACTTTGGTTTGAAAATAAAGATATGGTTACATTGAAACAGACAAAAATATCAATTTATCATCCGTTCGAATCGATAAATCTGTTTTCATGTTAAGGCTTTAAGCGTTTGAGTTTTTCTAAACTTAGCGGAATTATCTTACAAGACTTATGTAGGTACTTTTAACAAAACAAGAAAAAGTGTTTAACAAACCGTGATCTAGAAATCATAGCTAACAGAATCGTTAACAACTTACACGATGGAGCAGATCAATCAAGGCAAACGGCCAATGACAAACAAATACACCACAAACCACAAAGCTGTCAACTTGTGGTTGACAAGAAACCATCTTGAAACGAGAGTCATGTTTCATGAAGGCAATTGCATCATCATTTGGACAGATCTAATTACAAAGTACCGAATCAAAGAAACGGTGTAGCATTTTCGAATGTTGATCTTTTATTTACAATCCTTGTTTCGTTTCACTGTTAGACACGAGTTCTCTTTCAGAATGAAGGGGTTAAAACTGACTATGGCAAAGTGATAGCTCTTAGATACTGATGTACGAACTGGTATGCTGATAGTTGGATCAAGCCAATAAATTATGTTACTTAAGATATAATCATTAATTTGAAGCAAAGACTTGTAATCCATTACGTTTCCATTTATTTAGTTTATTGCTCGCTGAAGACTGAGATGAGCCAATTGTAATAATACGGGTGGATCGTAATTGGAAAAGCATCAACTAACAATGTCCAATCTATCTTGACTCGATTAACTGTGAAATAATATTTGATTGCAACATGGATACTATTATTTTTGGATCTCACAATTTCTAGTTTAATTTACATTAAAAATCTGTTTACAGGAACCGGTCGGAAAGAAATAGTTCGTGAGGAAATTTTCTTTTAGCAGCTGTTGATGAAATTATTGTACCTGCAATGGCTGCACAGTTTCCAACGGGCGATGTTCATGCTTCGTTCGCCTGTCCAAAGCATAGCTGCTCTGGGCCGGCGCACTTCTTACTGGTGCACTGGCTACCGTGATCTGTGACACTGCGCTGACCGGCTTCAGCTGAGCTGCGCTCGGGTTCTCCGGCGACGTTGGCGGACCTTCCTCCAAATTTGCTGTGTATTTAAAAAAAACAATTAATGCGAAATTGAGTATTAGGAGTGTGGGAAACTAGGACTATTATTCAATGTTATTAATTGAGCCTCTTGTTTATTGCTCTAATAATAACTTAATAAAACAAAATGTTATCTCAAAATGTACTTTAATATTATCTACCAATAACCAAAAAAGGCGTATCTATAGGTAAAAACGTCCATTGTTGATTCAATTATTAAAATCAGCGAACCGATGAGGGAATCGTAACGGATAAATCTTACATTACCTACATTATTAGGTAAATTCGTTATCCGGAAATACGGTTACTTTCGTATAAATATTGAGAAATCGTTACCTTCTTAGTTTTCCTATAAGAAGTTTTCATACTCAAGTTCTAGTATATAATATATCTAAGATCTGGCATCAATGAGTAATAATAATATGTAGTATAACTCAAGAGGTATTCATTACGAAAGGTACTCGAGTAACGCGGATATTGCGGGGCAGTGCTTACAGTTCCTTTGCAATTAGGCACGTTGAATTATAACGACTATTACGTATTTAATACTATGTCATTAGGTTCTGTAGTTTTATTGTACTAATAACGTCCAATCGTCATTGAAATTATGGCGATCGTAAATACTTGAACTGTCTTGAGAGTTCTTGCACTCATATTGTATTTGATTTTAACTTTATGTGACATTAATTTGATATTTACATACTGTGATTTGTTTTAGAGTGAAAAACGTTAATGGGACCCTCACTGAGAATGTGTTTTGGCAATTATTACTAAAGCTTATCTTTATTAAATCTTACTGACGCATTTCATTAAATATTACTCATGCATACTTAATTTCATAATGTGCATAATTACATTTTCTTCATTTCATTTGCAAAACTGTTCTACAAACGCATTTGTAATTTTACGATTTAAAAACCTGCCACCAAATGATTAGCATATTCAGATACATATGTATATGTGAGAAATAATCTTTAATTAACAGATAATCCTATATTCTAAAATACAGAATCTAATTTTCGCTTATTTATTTGTTCTTGTGCAATACCTTGGATGGGGTATAATAGCGTTTTTATCCCTAAAAATGTTCCCCCCTAGTTGATACAGCTCTGGTCGATGGAAAACGTACGGTAGGTGTAAACTTTATGGTCATAAAATCATATATATACTTGATATATCTCTGCTTCCGTAATTACCGAGAGAAGCACTACCTTTATGTTTAAAATTCTGACAACAACCACACATAACACAACACACTCGAATAGAACGCGTAGACGCACATACACCGGCACAGACACCATCAAAAAGACCGCAAGTTGTTATCGAGATCTTATTTATTTAATAGACCGAAGTGCAGTCATCTTGATTAGTAGAATGGTTAGTTTAGAATTTATTACGTTCCTGTCCGTCCGTTTATGGAGGCGGGCCGTCGGACTCAGCACGCAATTGCCTTGATGTGCGACGCTAGTTTTAAATCTGCATTTGAAACTTGAAAAGTGCAATAGATCTAATCAGACCGGGGAGCAGGGACCCTTTATATCTGTCCTATAGATTTAACGAGTCATTCGTTTTGTGTTCAAGCGGAGTCACAACTCGTGAAACGTTGGTACGGTCTAATAAATTTTCTAAGCTAGGGTTACAACCAGACGGAGCTGTATCTCAATTTACTTTGCTACAGTAAATTAGATTTTGTTATACGAGGCAATTATAACAGATATTAACCTACGTTATTAAATCATGTTTTGTCTATTTTAGAAACTGTTATCGTTATTTGTTAGTAACACAAATACAACATAACACAAATATGACATTACTTTAAAATCCTTTGACGTATAAATTGGTCTCGCTCGATATCTTTAGGAGGGTATAGTAAAGTTTCCGACAAATGGCTGTAGTACTAACTACAATAAATTTGTATGGGAACACGGTAACTCTTCATTATGCTCTGTACAGGGAGTACATGATAGGGTAAGTTTTAGTAGTTTTGATATGTGGGAGGAGGTCCATGCAGACGTATGTATGTAACGCGGCTACGTTGCTCTTGTATCATACATACGCTTGGCTGGTGGGTCGAGCGGCGGCGGTGGCGTGGTGGCGCGGTGCGCGTGCGGCGGCGGGGACAGCCGGCGGGCGTGCGCCGGCGCTGCGCCCGCCACGCGCACCCTCAGCGCGCGAGCCCCCGCCACTCCCGCGCCGCACCACGCGCCCTCGTCCGAAGGACGGCAGCCGCTTGACGGCCTGGAAAAGGGAACAATGCTTAAGGACTTTTATCACAGGCTTTGAGGGCAAACTGCTTATCCAAGCAAAGTCTGAACGTATCAATAGCAAAAGAGCTTAAAAATGTAGGTCGGTACCACCTTAACACCCCTATAATTTGACCACAATTTTTAATGTGTTTGCCCTGCCATCTAAAGCAAGTGTGCTAAAACGAATACATAAATCAAAACGCGAAAAACGTAACAACGAATATATCGGGTTTTATTATAGGTATTTCTAATAGTTCTTATGAAGGGTCTAAACACTGTATCAAAGGGTAGAATATGACTAGACAAAAAGAGACATGGACATTGAGAGACCTAAAATAAAGTACTAATTTGGCAGCATAGAAGAAAATCCCAAAACAATATCGTATTCAGATTATATTATAATGTTATATTAATTTAATGTAGGGGAAAGATTCATAGGCCTAGCTCGCATAATCACAAGTGATATAACGGACGATTACGATATACATATAATGATATATACGAGTGGAAGAAAACCTCAAGAAGTGAATAGTCAGGAAAACATATTCAAACGCAGATTCACTTGGTGTACTACCGACGTGAAAGTAACCTATAGGTGGGGCGATGTGACCGTTTGTATATTTATTACCACCTATATGAGAAAATGGATTACGGGCAAAAAACCCCTAAGAGGAGGTCTATAATCAGCAGTGGATTTAGGCTGATGATGATGACGTTCATGATTACGACTTCGGCGTCTCCTGTAGAGTTGTTAGTCTTAGGTACACGTATACGAAAATTATTCTAGTTTATGCCTCAACAACAGTGAGAATCAAGATAAGCTGTATATTACACAACCCAACCGGACTTTAATCCACAATAAACACTTACTGCGCGGCAACTGTACAACTTATATGTAGTCATACATACACATATATATTCTGTATTTTATTAATACTTATTATCTACATTGGTTTTTAATTTTTCTGTACATCAATAAATTACTTACGCCTTCTAATGAATACTAATAATAATTAAAATTTAATAGTGCAAGATAACATCAGCCAAATTTAGTTTTTACGCAATTTGTGTTATATGGACATGCTATACGACGGTGCATAGATTACTCCGCCATCTTTCGATATCTTTTTCTACGTTTAACATTTCATCGTAGCGTTCTATGTGGTGCAGCAATTGGAAATGAACATTTGTTTGTCTTAGAATTGTTGACATTATCATCGCTAGTGAGGGTGGATCGAGATGTACCGGATCGGATCGGCCACTATGTCCACGTCTGCTCGTAATGATGTGACTAAATAGGGCAAGCGCGACCGACGTGCGCGCAAATCGCTCCAAAATGACAACTGTGCTTTATAACGTTTTGTGTGTTCCCAATCGCTTCGATTTTATACATTTTTATAACAATGTTTTCACCGTGGCATAGCATAGCAGGGTAACCAATATTCTTAAAAAGAGTAAATTTCTTACTGCATGAAATTGTGAGCGTAATTTGTGTACACAATCGTGTAAACAACTTTCTTTGAGTAGCTACTGATGAAGGTTCAAATTTTAAATGTTTTTTCAATGATTTCAGATTGTTCAGTAATACGTGAGGTTCGGAGTGTTAGTAATTAGGTTATTAATTCATATCCTTAATAGTAACAACAATATAATTTTAAGCGTACGTCCGTGTATAAAAACTAAAATTAACAGCGGTACAAAACATTAAAAAGAGACATTCTAATAATAAATCTGGGGAAAGCATGTAAATTGCGCTCAGAGTTTTCGTTTCATTCTATAATAAAAATAATGAAAATTATCGTGGAACAGATGTTAAAACAAGATTAAGAGTACAATTTCACTTATAGTTTATTGATCAATAGTAGAAATCACACTCGTGATGGTAGTTTAATAAGTGTTATTAATGTATTAAAGATGTGAGGCAATTGTAAAATTTTATCAACTCATATATTAAAAGAAATTAGTGTTTTTTGTCTGTGTGTATTAAAACAAGAATACAATAAAAAAGCAAATAAGATTATATAAAAACTTGTGTTCAGACATGCTGCCAGACGTAATGTGGCGTATATGCCTTTCCCAGATATAAAAGTGAAGATTATGGTAGTAACGAAAGAGCAAAAAAAGAATCTCTGTCAAATTCGCATTATCATCAGGTGATATTGCAGGAAACATTTAAGTGCGCGATGAGAGCACGTTTCCACGTAAAGGTATCGGTTAGGTAACAACGCAGGGAAATAGATCATTTACAGCAATTTCCGACATCTGACGCGTAAACACCAGTCACACGGCAAACAATGATCTGGATATACTAAAAACAGGCTCACTTACGCTCAGCGAAACGGAAGTCATAAAAGAAAACAAGTTGATGAACAAACAAGTCTTTTGAAAGAACCACTAAATGGCATATTTTATCAGATTCATTGTCAAGCGGATTGTACAGTCGATAACATAATCGCACGCATGTGTAGAAATGTGTAGAGAGACTCGTAACAAGAACTTGAATTTGGAATCTGTCGTCATTTTCGATTGTCAATTGTTAAGACCACCATTTTTTTCGTATATTAGTGGCAATATGTATGTATATATGTACGTGAACATTTATGAAAATAACTCGTTAAATTTTATGAGAACGAATATTTTTAATGGTAAGATATTCCCAAACGTGGAGAAAATTCTAGAATGACGATTCGCAAGTTACGTGATCACTTAAATGTGCATAATTGTACGTAGCATCCGGTTTTTAAACAGTTTGGGCGGGTGTTTTCATTGAGACAAGAGAGAATCCAAACACGTTAGTTTAAAAATATCGCATTTTGTGCGATACTTTTAAACTCTACTCTGAGAGACTCTGATACTCTGCGAGTCGCAGTATATCCAAATACTTTGATTATAAACAAAGCCACACTCTTAAGAACAAAATCTTCAATGCAGCATTTATCAAGGATTTTTTTTAAACTTGCATTTTCATGCTTACAATAATTTTAACTAAGACAAACGCTCGACATACACAATGCAGAAAACTCTCAATCATGTAATGTCTTTAAGTGACACTTTCACAACAAATTATTCTCAGTGACAAGGCTCATTTTTACCCCAGTAGTGTCATAAACGATTTTTTTGATCTGGGTAGCTAAAAATTTAGTTTGGTGTACCACGAGGGCACGATTTACCATAGAAATACATATAGGTATGCGAAGTTTATAAAGAAATAACTACTATAATATCTGTAGCGACTGTCTACATAACAATTTAATAAAAATTTTCTAATAGAAATGGACGGATTCGATCTTCCACTATGCATACGAAATAATTATGTTTTTGAGAACCATGTTTTAACGAGTCATTTCTGTTTTTGGAGATCAAAACTGATTGTCGGAAATTATTTCATCTAAAACTATTCAATATTATAACGTCGATGACAACCAAATGATACTTCTGCCCAAAATTATTAAATATTTTTGGATATTATGCCGTTATTGTACCCACAGACTGAAGATACATTTATCGAGATAAAATTCCAATATAATTTCCCATAACTAATATACAGAGAGTGTGGCTTATGGAGAAATTTCCTAGAAAACTTCATTCGAGCTACCTCTATGGGTAATAGAAAGACGTAACATCGAACTTTCATATTAAGTATATACACATATGTAGAATATGAAGAAGTTATATCTTAGACTATACTATACAAAAGACAGCAAATGATTTTTGGGCACGAACTTATAATTTACTATCGTTGTATAAATACAAAAAGAAACATTTGAAAAGGGCAAGAAGATGGTAATATCGACTATAATTTGACCTACATCCCTGAGTACTTTCACAGCCTTAAAATTAATTCTTTAAGTCTTTCATGTCACACTGTCAACCTTCATAAGCCGAATTTAGCTGCCGTTTTTTTAAATACCGTTCTACATGTTAAATTAACACGTCAGTTTTCATTAAATGATTTGTCAGTTATACAGAGCGATCATAAATTCGTTTCGACAAATGAATGTATTCTTGCTCGACTAACTTTCCACGTAAAAATGTTGGTTAACACATTTCATAATAGCAAAGATTTAAGTGCAGATGTATCACAGAGGAACGAAATTAAGGGTCTTATTATTCAAGCAAATACGTCGAGTGTGTAAAAAATCATAAGGCACAGAATCCCTTGCATAGAAATGATGTCATAATTACATTATACGTAATAATTGTCACCCATGCATGAACACAATGGGAAACAACGCCAACGTATGCATGCTGATTTAGATCAAAATGTTATGCAAATTTGAGCTCTGTTTTTTAATAGTGATAGAGCATCAGATAGTGCGATTTGGATGTCGCGTTAGTGTGG
>DWME01010709.1:0-10046 GCA_018244795.1 Parelbella ahira ahira
TATCAATTGGATCTCGGCCGTAAATTACCGAGTTAAGCCCGAATAGGTTTGAAAACACGCTGAGCGCATAAGCCCTGGATCTCATTCCACTCACATGCTCCACATGGATCAGTGGGATTATCTGGACATTCCATAACATTCACAATGAAACGAGAGCGGATTTGGACGTTCAACAGTCACTTTCGGAATTGTAGTCACATACCAAAAAATCAAATAGCAAGCAATTAAACAAACAATTTTCTCAATTTCACTTCACTTTTATTACTTGTCATAAGCAGACGGTATTACAAATATATGTTTTTTTTATATCTTGTCTGCCAAAATGGCAGATGAGCCACTTGCTGGTAAGTGGTCACCGTCGCCTTTGGACATTTGCAAAACCAGAGAAATGGCCAATGCTTTGCCAGCTTTGAAGGAGAGCTTGCTTTTCTTGAAGAACCCCATGTCATAATGCTCCCCGTAAACCTTGAATGGAATCTCATTCCACATTTTGCAGGAGCGCAGCAAAAACGATAGTGAAAATCGATCTATGGAGCGCCCCCACAAGTCCAGTTCATGCGAATGAAATGTCAATTTTCGGTGAGTGGTGGGTGCAATGGAGGAAGGGTCACACGGGCAGTAGGTCGTACAGTTTTTTGGAAAACTCACCATTGTTGAGTCGGTAGAACATGCAAAAGGAGCCCAAGTCCCTTCGAAGGCTTAAGTAGTGTTATAATCCTTGGGTCGTTGACCATTCGAACTGTGCGCTTTTGAACGGAGTGAAATGGAGTAAGTTCGTATTACGGTGCCCCAGACCAGAGGTGAGAACTCACTCACTTGGACTTTATACAGCGTCAGCAATTGCCCCGCTTTCAAGTAACGTCTCGCTCTGTTTAGGACGCCCAGCTTTTTGGGAGCTAATTTGGATTTGTCCTCCAGATGAATCCTGTACCTACTGCACAGTATTCTCTATGTCAACTCCCAGGATTCGGAGACTATGCCAGACCCCACCAAAGGCCTTACCGATATCCAGGATAACTGTCACGGCCCCTCCGCTACTTTCAATAGCCTGGACCCATCGGTGCGTCAGATAGACTAGAAGATCACCAACTTAATGGCCCTTGCGAAAGCCGTATTGGCGAGCTCAGATCAGTTGGAGATCCTCTAGATACAATTATGCATTCATAAGACATCCGGCCCTTTTGCGACCTGCTACTTTATTAAATACTAATGGATATTTGAGGTTATACGTAGTTTCGTTTCATTGTTTTTTTAATTTACGATAGAGATACAAAAACCGCAACTTTTACGTTATGCTCAATTTCTTGGCACGGTTTCTGTTCGAAATGTTGGGGGACCAAAGTACCATGCTGATATAGATACAAGATACGAGCGAGACCCAAGCCGTCCGTCGCAGTTTTTGAAACCGCTGTAAAAACCTTGGACGAGGTTTTACGAATGTTTAATGTAAACTACGCAGATCAACAGTTTCAAGTGCTTTTTAAAGTACGGTAAATTTTGCGTAAATTTGCAAATAGTGTTTCTGAACTCAACAGTGTCTAACGTTGCTCTTTTTATATCTTCAATCTAAATCCTCTGTAATAATTTGCAAATCAATAAGAATTAAATATTAGAATCGAATTTGATACCAAAGCTATTGCCAAAATATTTTATTCAATAATAAAGAAAGTAATGTAAGCATTTCATATAAAAGGCCGATAAGTGCAATTAATGAAAGAAGATCATTGTCGACGCATAATACTTTAATACACAAAATAATACTTTATATCCATAATTACTTTTTTGTGCTCTTGTACTAAGTTCCTAAGTTCCTTGCAATGGCTAGTTCGAGAGCTGCATATTGCTGCTTATGTTCAGCGCCGCGCTACGAAATTTGAGCATGACGAGTAGTGAAACAACAAACAGACCTCTTTGTGAAGACAACAACAACAATTTTCTTTGTGAAGACGACAGAGTACATACAATTACCTACTTCCCTTCTACGCTTTTCAATTTGCTCGTTCCGTACCAAAGCTAACTACGGTTCGATATTGTTGTTTTTTATTTATTTACTTTCATAGTGAGGCATTCTTCTCGGTGGCCCATAGACAATATAACATCTTAATAAATACCTATTATACCATTATTTCTATTTCACTGGTCTAGTTCTGATTATGCAATGTTTGGTCTTCATACGGTGTTTATTTCACAGGCCACGCGTAAGCCACGTTAGCGTATAACTTTTACGCAAAGTGTCACGCATTGCAGATTTTTGGTTTTTGCGCTGTAAAGCGATTTACGCAACATCTTTCTCGCGGTTATTCTATATAATAATTACAATCTTTAATAGTCTTAAACTCTTTGCCCTGTTCTTTTTGCATTAATTATATGTCTATATAGCATGTATACAGGAAATGTCAGTGGTCATAGCGTGCACAACTTGCACAATCAATTACTAAATTTATAAATCAGTGACGTTGATTTTGTACATTTTTGTCTAATGATGAGTTATTTAAATTGCCTGTTATTTTCTTGTTCGATGTTTGAAGGTTGTTTAAAAGTTGCTTTAAGCACCGGTGGTATTATTGTGATTAATTTATAATCCTAAATATTATCCATATTTAACTTTTTATAATTACATTATATTTATATACATACTAGTAATTTCTAAGTCCTTCAGTCTATAACCTGTACTTATAACTTATAGGTACTTACATAATCTATACTTATAACTTTATACTATAATTGATATTACGCTACGTGATATTGCGGTGAGGACTATTTGAATATTCGCTAAATATGATTGTCTTTTTGATTACATTAACATTAATGCGGCGCCTCATCTATTATCTTTTTAGTAATCACACGTGTGATTGTACGTGTACAATTTGTGTAATGTTAGGTAATAGGTTATACCAATAGGGTAACGTTACCGGTGGTGAGTAGAATATCTTTTTCCAGTATGATGAGGCGGACAAGTTACTGGCAGTGATATTCCGATCGACATAAAATATTTTATACACATGTTATAAAAACTGTAAATATATTTTTATAACATCTGTACAATTTTATCGATCTACGCACTTAGGTAACTATTTTCGATGAGTTATTCATATGATACGATCAAAGTACGGACTTTGAGTCATCCGAAATGTAATTTTATTGATGCGGATCAAGAGTCGTCCGATCATAATATCCTCAAAGAGCCCGAGCAATGGCTACTGCGCAGAGCATTTTTACGACCTTAATCATCAATATTTTGATATCTTTGACCCAAAAATTTCGTTAAAAATAAATATACTTTTGCTTATATTTTCTTACGGATATAAGAATTAAGATTTAATCAAAACTGTCGCCGTGAGTTTTAACTCTGTCGAGTAGAGAAAATGGAATCTTAGATATGATGGAAATAACCTGCGGGCGAGCAGATGTAATGTAACAAAACAGAGTAAGAGAAAAAGTGACAATTGAACGTCGACGACGCCGTATAGTTCGCACACCGTTGCCGCGAATGACAATAAATAACGCTGAAACTTTGTAACTACTGAATGTAGGTCGGCTCGAAAAGAAGACCCAAGGCGACACTCACCGGGGCGCGTGTCGCTCCGCAAGCGGTTAGTCGGCGTTAGTAGCGGCCGTCTCGGCACACTCACCAACACATCTCGAAATATTCCATTATAACGGCGATATACGAGTACATGTATGCCAAAGTGGAGCGAACGCGTGCAGCGGACGCTCGGCGCGCGCTTTGCGCGGCGTGTGCTTCCGTCGGTGCCCGGCCGCCACTACCAGCATGACTCGATCGTATCCTGGCCGAACACCACTCCTCCCGGACCCCCCGTGGATGTCACCGTCCACGCTTACACTTAATTGATACGTACCTTTGGTCTTCGCCTTGCTCTTGGGCCCGGGGGCATTCCTGCCTCGGCCTGAGGACAGGCGTCAGCCCCCATTTCTCGACCAACTCTATGCGAGCAATGGTGGCTGCTCAACGTCAATGTGTCATCGGGTCGGAGCGCATGCAGTGCGGGAGCGAAGACGCGGCGAAGAGGCCGGCTGGCTCGCGGCGCCCCCCGGCCGGCTGGTGGCGCGCGCGGCCGCCGCCACCTTACTCGTGCGCCATGCCGCGCTCGCGTGCTGCGGTCGGCCGCGGCCACTACGCGCGCTCGCCGCCGTCCCGCGCGCCCGCGCCGCGCATAATGGGCTCAGAGCGCGCGGCGCGGCGGTCGCATCGCGGACACTGCGGCACGCCCGCCGCTTTTACTCCCGTTGATGCGCGCCTTTTCTGATATTTGCCGTTGGCTTAAGATTTACTGATAACGAGGGAATAAATCTGATAGATGAGAATCGGCTCCAACGTAAAAAGTTACGTAAGTGGACAGAGCGCGTGCGACGGCGCCTCACCGAGTACCGCGAGTCATGATCTCGCGGAGAGTCGCGTGGTTGTCGCGGGCTAGCTCGGGTGGGAGCGTGTATCACGATGGCGCGTCGGCAGCGGACTGGCGTGGGCGCGCGTGCGTTCTCCCGCCCGCCCGCGGCCCGCGCGCGCCGCACGCGTATCGACACCGCGCGCCAACCACTGCACCGCGCAACGGGCCGCCCCGCGCGCCCCGCGTTTGACGCGCACCGCACGTCGCGCGCCGCACGACGCACGACGCAGCACGCAACCCCTCGGTAGCCGCGAACCTCCGACAGACACGTTCGCTTTCCGTGCCCTTATTTAAACTTCCGGGGCTTTAGTTCACTTTCTTTTTGTGCCTTACGCACGTGACAAAACAGCGATGTTCGCACCGTCCCGTAATGAAAAACACACTTTTACTTTCACTCAGTTACAGAAATATTTAGATGAACATTTATCACACGAATATAAGTCGAAGCGCTGTGCGATTGGTTGCTGAGCTATCGCTAAGCCGAAGCTTGTTAACTTGCCATGTAACACAATCGCTAAATAAGCAGGATGAGCTTAAAATAAAAAAATCACAATAAAACGTTACATCACAATCCTTACGATCTCCGGCGGCACAGATTTCGCAAGCGTTCATATCACATCGGAACCGGATAAATATCAGAGCCTGTGTGAGGCATGCAGCCTGCAACTGGCGAGCAACTGCAACGCAGCGTCGGTGTGATGTATCGGCACGCCGCAGCGGGAGTGGCGAGCCAGCTCTAATCCGGAAGAAAAGAAGGCGCGCTTGTATATGCAGTTCGCGAGCCAAATTTTTCGATCTGATAAAAAGTTAACGAACTTGTGGCGGTCGGCGGCTGCACGCGGCGCGTCGTGCTCTTGGCACTCCACTCGCGCTGGAACTATGTACTTACACGTCCTACCCGCCGCCTACCATCAATTACTTCAACGGCGCGTCACGAGGCTAGGAAAGTGAAACAAGAAACATGGCTTGTTTGAATATCACTTTACTGCAGTTGGGTTCCGAGCGAACAATATTAACAACGTTTAAAGCCACTTTAATGCAGTGATACGAATCTCAAAAACATTAAAAAAGACACTAGTTGTACGCTTGAAAACGACTTATAATTTTGCTACGTTTTGCTCTTTTGGACGAATAATCGTCCAAAAGAGCAGTCCTCGTACAGATTATAACTGTAGAACAATATTTTCGATTCATATACATATATCTATATATGAAAGTAGCCAGCATCAATATTTGACAGCAAATAAAATAATAAGAATAAATTAGTATTTTAGTAAAACGTTAACATTTTTCATATTTAATGTTATAGATATGTCAGTAGTATTAATTTAAGTTGTTTAATACGCTCGCCACGTCCATTACAGACTAGGCAGAGAGTTAAGAATGCTGAATATCTCTGTCCTTCTCTTACATAATGCATCACTCTCTTCATAATAGGTATATTGTAACATTTGTAACACGCGCTTATATCACTGCAACACGGTTTTGTAACAGATGTCCGGATCGGATGATGGCTGTAAATGCAGTTAATGCAGCGCTCCGCTCCGAAGCACAATCGTTCCAATTGATTGCGTTGAACTGGGCACTGACGATAATCCGATACAGACAACGGACTCATATGGCCGCTGCTACTCAAACTGTAAAATGAACTTTCCCGCCCTCTGGTGATTAGAAGATTGTCCCAAGCAATGGGAAGTAGTCCCGCGGACACCGAGCATACCGTTTTATGTCATATGAAGTTGTATTGAATACGTTTACCAGTTCCTTTTGAATAAATACATACATATGTAGGTATCTACTATTTTATACAAATATTAATTTATTTAGGAATAAGGATATCGTTCGTTTCATTTATTTAATTTTCGTATTAGTTAATTTCCTTCGTTTGCATATCAAGTAGTTGGAAGTAGATGTATTTTATCTTTTAAAGCACATAAGCTGATATTATCCAATATTTTTTGGTTACTATGATTACATACAGATACATATGTAAACTATATCGGTAGAAAGGGACAGTCATAAGGGTATTTTCGAGTATTGCATAATTGAAATATTCAATAATATATATAAAATATTCAATGATTTATTCAAACAGAAATGACAGAAGAACATATCTTTCTATCCTTAACTATTGAGTCACTATACGTAGAAGCTGTTGACAGAAAGATTAGATTAGAAAGTCCTTTATATAAACATCTCACGATATCTAATCCCAAAGTCGGCCAGAAGAGAGTCTGTGTTTTAGTAATGAGGCGGCTGCTGAGCTGCGTACGTATGTACTTATATACTTATTAATAATTAATTTTTACATGATTCCCAAATGTCTGCCCATTCCATTGGTACTCATTTATTCATGTAAATGCTTACGGCTGTAAACTATCTGAATCTTTAGGTAGCATATAAAGTGACATATTACCCATAAATGCACGCCTAACATAATGTTTAAATTGGCTTTAATTTTACAAAACTGAAGTCGAGTATTAGTTATTTTTGTATATTTTTATTGAGGAGCTGTTCAAGAATAGTACCTATTTGATATTAGTGTAGAAGTCGGCGGAGTGGACGTGTAATTTGATGAGTTATGAATGAAGAAGAAACCCTTATGGTCTAAGGATGTACTTGAGTAGATAATTGCGTTCGGTGTTCTCTATCTACGTTGAGGGAGGGTTGATGATATAATAATAATAGTTGTGGTTAATGGCCAGATATGAAGATTGACGCTTGCCAAAACTTAGACAGTCAATGGTCCGAATTTTCTCATAGCTGCAATCGACATGGCTATAGTAGCTATCTGCATTACGGTTATATTACCGGCTTTGTACTGACGCAGTGGTTATGAAACTGGGTGTTTGTTCAATATATGATGAGTGCGATTTTGATTTTCTATCTATTATATCCGTCAAGTCATTGTTAACAATTACGAGCTCGTGAAAGAATCATTTTTGTTGAATGTTGATAAATGTCAAATGCCGCTCACGTGGTAAATGCCATGCGGTGGTGTCACTCGATCTATAACGAACCCGTTAGAAACCACCATTACACCATCATTACAATACAATATAATTGTATAAAAGTAATATTTTTTTTCGTTAAACGCTCATGAATATAAATTCTGATGTCATATACGTGTACCACTTATTTTGATATCTTCCGTAACCCGAGGTGTATAGGTCTTTATTAAGGCCTTTATAAATGTTTTAATTACTTTAGAAGCTTTCGTGGTGTCGAATGTTATATGCGTGTTACACTTTTCGTGATTTCTATGTTTTCGTTCTATACCCAAACACAAAACAAATACTGTATACTCACACGCTTATTAGCCCTGGATGGAAACCGATTTCTGGATGAATGAAACGGACTCATTAACCATGTTTGCTAAACCATCCTAAACCATTGGATCAGTTCTATATTTCTCGTACACTCTCCAAGCTAACAATTAATAGGAATGAAATAAATCAATTTATGTTCTAACTACGAAACGTTTTATTTCATGCGGGATGTTCGTACACGTGGCCGTCACGCTCGCTACGCGCGCTACGGTCGAGCTACTTGAGAGCGACGAAGGGTTTGCAGCATTGCATTTAAACTGCTACTTTAATTTAAACTTAGAAATCATATGGTGGTAGCGATACGTTTATATCATAAGAAATGATTCCTTTCAGATTTGTGTTTAGGCGGCTTGTTTAAGTTATTGGTGGAACGTGGAAGCTGGCTCTCCTCTGCCTACCCGATTGGGGAAATACAGTCCTAATGTTATGTTAAAATCGAACGTAATACAGATTTAATTCAAATAGTATTAAATATTGCATATTTGCATTGAAATTTGTATTCCGTTTTAGGACCGCGCCGACGGAAATCGGAAAATATGTACATCACGGCATTGAGAAATGATTTCTTCCTATTTCCGATGCAGAATATCTGATTTAAGTTTATATCAGAAATAGAGTCAACATATTCTTTATCCGCTTTAGAGCAATAGCACTTGAACTTTTACAATAGGATTAGAGTTTTCAATATTGAATGGCAAACTAGAGTATTGTAGAGTCTGATTTGTACAAAATGTATCGTTTGAAACTTTGGAAGGAGTTAAGAATTTACAATACAATTAGATAAAAAAATATTTTTATTGTTTTCATAATTTTAATTTAAGTTAATAGGGAAAACCAATATTTACTACAGGTTAATTTCATAATAATATCTATCCTAATACTTTAAATGCGGTAGCCTTCAGAGAGTGAGGACCTCGTACAGGTCCGAAACTAGTCGGGCCATCGCGAAAAACGAACGTGATTTAAGCCGGCACATATATAATCACATGTATAAATACTCAGGAGACATTTAATAGGAAGTACAGTTATAGAAGAAGTACGTCAATTCTCTAAAGATCAACTGTCCTAATTAATGTACGGGAATTAATAATAATATTTTTTATAACATTTATCTCCAGTATTATCTGATACCTTTTTAACCATATGATGCAAAATTTCGTAATGTTTAAAATAAAAGACGGACGAAACAGATGTACAATGCGAATATTGACAGATGAAGGTGTCTAGAAAAACCAAGATGTTTTGCCCAATAGGTCAGGTATTGGCGGACGAGGAGTTAGAAATGTCAATAACTGGTGTGCCTTTATCATATAGTGATGAATATACAAAAATACGTCAGATATATTTGGCACTCAATGCTCTCTGACTACGACGTAAGATACCTAGCGTGATTACATAAAAATGCTGAACATTTTCATCTTCATTTTATTTTGGGCGCTGTGCTCGTATTTAACTTTTAATTAAACAGAGAGAAGCTATCGTGTTCAATGAGAAATAAACTGCCAATTGAAAGTTGTAAGTGGATATTTTTAAATAATTGCACGATATTGGAAACATTTCGTCGAAGACGGTGACACAATGTTGTAGAATTGAAGTTAATTAAGGATCGCTTCGCTTTTGTTCGAACAAAAGATAAAACTGCATTTGTAGAAGCGCTTTTTGATTTTCGCAGTTAGAGTGGACGGAGATTTTAACAGGATTATTCCATATTTTTAATTTTGTTTAGTTTAATCTTAATTTGGTTTAAGATTAAATGATTCTAACTCAGGAATCCTAAGCATACATTTGAGCGTACTTTTATTTCGAAAATCTTGACAATATTAGAGGATTAATAGAATAAGTAGCTAAAGCTAATCTTACTTTAAGACAGTAAGCTTCACATTATTGGATTACAACATCAGGATTTTATAAGGGTCTTATTATGTCACATGGTATTAACTAAAGCCTCTAGCAGATAATTTTATATTATTTACTCCTTGCGAGGGGTGTGGCGTACCGAACGAATAACGGTGTTCCCTAACCGAGTGTCAAATACTAATCTTTTCTGTTTTGCTTTGAA
The DNA here is from genome assembly GCA_018244795.1 of Parelbella ahira ahira. Taxonomy (NCBI): domain Eukaryota; kingdom Metazoa; phylum Arthropoda; class Insecta; order Lepidoptera; family Hesperiidae; genus Parelbella; species Parelbella ahira. The sequence goes on from DWME01010709.1 coordinate 9,798, forward strand.
ACGTTTATTTATCTGATAAAGATATATTGAAGATGTAATTGATAAAACTTGGATGCTTGGCTTGACTTGTGCAAGTGGTGTGTTGATTTAATGTTTAGTGTACCAGCCTCTGAGTTAAAGGTTCTGGGTTCGATTTCTACCGAGGTAACATCACGCCTGTAATCCCCGAAGTGGTAGGCAGAGGGGTGTACTACACTCCCACGTTTCACCAGTTACGTTTAAGTCCCATGGAATAGGTGGTGAGCCTAT
>DWME01010710.1:0-10045 GCA_018244795.1 Parelbella ahira ahira
TATTATGATTTATTGATAAATGTACTTTGGACACATTCTATACATATAAAACTGCTAGCTGCTGCTGTAGTGGCTCAACATTATTATACTGGACGTCTACATTCAGACTTGATAAGTCCGCTAAGCGGCTCGTGGAACACGGCTCGGGCTACGATCGTACCCCTTCTTATTCTGCGAGGACATCTGCATCCAACAGTGGAGTAAATTAAGGGTTGTGTTGATGATAATGAAAATTCAAATTTCAGTGACATTAATTTACAAACAAAACATTTTGAAATGTAGTTCAAAAGTCAACAAAATTTTTATGTGTATCGAGACCATAACAATATTACCTTGGTGAGCGGCTGCTTGGGCGGCTTGGGCGCGGGCGGCGGCTGCGGCGGCGGCAGTTTGGCGCGCGGCAGCAGCGTGGCGATGTCCGCTTCAGGATCGCGAATCATAGCTGCGATTAGGCTGGCCGCCTGCTTTGTGGCCTCCACGCTGCCCCTGCACACACACAAATGTTACATATTGCTATTATCTACTCAAAAGTTATAATTTTTACATTATACCATTCAATTCCTACTTTAGATCATCAGTACACACCAGTAAAGAACGTTTTATTGTAAACTTTAGAATTTTGTAGGTAACAATTTATGTATAAACGCCAATTCACTTCTCGTAAACTGTTTAAATCAATATAGAACCATGACAGAATAGTCCTTAACGAAGGCTACTATACAAAATGTAATATGACAAACATGATATTATAATTCAGTAGCAAGTATCGGGCACTGACTTGATGGTGATGATGCGCTCGCCCTGGCCCTTGCTCTGCTTGTCGACCTCGATGTGCGCGCCGGTGGCGGAGCGGATGGCGTTGATGTTGGTGCCGGCGCGCCCGATCACGCGCGAGATGGCGTGCGACGCCACCGACACCTTCTTGCACCTGCCCCCACACACACTTACTTAACTCATGTAAACTAGTACTACACTACCTTCATCGTTCAAGTTAATACAACTCCCTAAGTAAACATTTAAAAGTCAACAATAATGTCCCCTCTTTTTTCGACCCCTTTATCATTTCACTGTTGGAATATCGGTCTCTTCTCACATTGCGAGGGTTGTAACAACAATATTACTAAAATCTATTTTATCCGCTCAGTATTCGGCTTACCCGGGTTCCATGGTGGAAAGTGTCTGCACGCTGGACTTGCGCACCACCTCCTTCCATCCCTCTTCGCGCCGCCCGCCCACGCATCCGCCCTTCGGCGACGTGCTCTTGCCCTCCACTTCCCATCTGTTTCGGGTGAAGTGATAAATGCATTATAACAAGGTGAAGACAATTTGTCATTAGTTGCCAATGGCTTCATAGATAACAAATTAGATTCTTACTTTTAAGTTTATTATTATTACATAATTCAATTGCAATGTACTGTTCTTTTGCACTATTAAGAAACACACTTTCAATCATTAAATTGAGATAAGTATAGTTTGAACGCAATACATAATACACCTACTTCAAATCACTTTCATTTAGGCATATAAAAAAGCATCACAATAAGTTAACACGCAATAAGAACTGTAATAAAACTTGCATGCAATAAATTCTAAGACAATCTTAACTATTGTAATATAAAACACATGCCAAATTATACTCAACACCGGTTGACATTCCTATGAAATTCCACTTGTGAACTCAAAAAGAAATGGTACATTGGGTACTACAGACAATATTGACATTATATCTGCCAATTGTAACAACAATATAAGATAAATACAATTAATAATATATAAATTTAACGTGCTAAACATTCGAGGAAATGAAAAATTTAAGTAGACTACGATCTATAATCACATCATATCTATTATAATGGACCCATTAGTCATTCCACTGTTGGAATATGGGTCTCCCTCTCATATTAAGAGGGTTAATACCATAGTCATTCATATCTATTGCCAACTTCAAATAGATTACCAAGTCCCGTGAGTATGGACACAAATCACTTGGGAACACTATGAAAACATTCTTTGTGTCAGTTGTATTCCAGCACTTAACACGCGGCGGTGGTCGCTTTCACCGCTCGAGTGGAGTACTTAGAGTAAAAAGACACCCCCATATTAAGATTTTAAACATGTTCAATTAACTTACAGATTACTGTGCGTTTTTTTGTTTTTGTCTGTTGTATCGACTTCATCTTTCTCCACATTGAGCCGTGTGGATTCGAATACTTGACTCTTTCGCGAGTTATTTCCCAATTTGTTTGAATTCTGTACGGTTATGCTCTTTGTATCCTCATCTGGTTTTCTGTAAAAACATTCACTCCTTTAGCCCCAGTGATCCTTTGAATTTTTCATAGTAGAGTTGATGCAGGGACAACAAATGTCATTTTTGCATTGTTTACACCATATTTATCACCTGCATTATTGGTTGATTCTTGAATTATACTACAAGAGAATCTAACTAGCTGTAATTGAGACGAACAATATACAGAAAAGCGTTACACAAACTATTATGCCACAATATTAGGGAAGAACAATAAAGCCACCAATATCTTAACATAACAGTAAAAAGGTAGCGGAATGCATTATTGGGCGAATATTCTTGTCGGTAATTTAGATGAGACAAGTCAGTTCTGTAAGGAGAAATTTTAATTTAGGTGCTCTTTGCCTATCCCGTAAGTGACAAGACGTGATAATAATATTCGTATTCCACAACACGACAACGCTTCGCCCGTTAATGTAACCGCACCATCAAGCATACATGCTACATAGCACAAGCTAATGTTGAACATAAAATTCCAAATTCAGTCACTAACATCAAAATAAAACACGTTTTATTTGCCCCAATGGAGATACCGCACATTACATATGAAGAATGTTCAATATTGGAATATTGCAACATTAAGACTGACTGTATCCATGGGTAGGTAGTTTTATATATATTTTATAACTATTGTAGGTACAACCAGTTGTAATTATTATTAATGATAGCTCGGCATTACAACTTTATAATGTGGGCGACATTGACATATTTAAAATATAGCAATTGTGTATCATATACAATTTTAAACCCTAAATTTAACATTTTGTCATACACTATTACAGTTAGATCATACACCTACATACAAATAGGTACAATGCGATAAGTTTGCACACATTCCACATACAACAACGGCTACTACTACTTTTAATAGAGCTGTTTAGTACTTACTTCTCCTTCTTCTCGGCAGGTTTCCTCTCGCTGCTGGCAGTGGGCTTGCCGGGGGTGACGGGCGGAGAGCTCGGCGCTACGTTCTCCTTCTCTTGTTTTTTGTCCGGTTTCGCGGTCTCTTTCTCCGGTTTTGTCTCTACCTTCGGTTTCACCTGCGCGTTTTATAGGCCAAGTTGTGAAATGTGACTTTTTTGGTTCAGTTCACAATAAGAAAGCATATTGTAAAACAATAGAGCATGTGACCAATAGAGCAAGAGGTCTTTGTCCACGCTTAGTTTAAGACTGGCTGACGAGTATGATAATATGACAATCTCTTGCTGACAACTAACATCATTGCTTACTTTTTCGGATTGCTTCTTGGCGGGGGGAGGCGCTGCAGGCTTCTCGTCTTTCTTCTTCTTTTTTAGCTTCGCGTTCTGCGTCGGTGGGGCCTTCACGTCCGACGACGAGCACGAGCCCTTTAAAGTTGAAAAGTAATATTACTCTTATGGAAATAATATTTTTGTACAGCTAGTACATACTTACAATTTAGGATAAGGAATCAATGAATGACTAAGGTATTTGTAAAATCTGTTTGAAACTGGTCAAACATCAAAATACTAGCATTAAATTTATTATTTGCTATGTATTTGCCAGCAGACTTTGTTAATAGTTTGGATTTGAAACAGATCTCAATTGCAGTTGCCTTTTTTATTTATAATATTTGATATTCCTCTTATCATTTGATGATTATTGGGGAAAATTTAAGAACATTAATATTATAATACATATTATAACACCTTGATATAAACAACTAAGAAAAGTTTAATAACAATTTCTAGGCTAAATTTTGGTCTCTCTCTAGCACATGCTAAGTCACATAGCCATACATAGTTTTACGGACTCTCTTCTAGTACGACTTACCTCGCATATTAGATATACATATTTTTTAAACATTTCATTGTGTGACGGTTACGATACACTTTTATATTGATCATAGTGTTGTAGAATGAAATGCCATAGAATTAAAATAAGACATCTTCGGGTCTATGTGCGGTAAGCTGGTGGTGGGTTGACAATGGTACCTGCGAGTTGGCGTCGATGCCGGAGTCGCCCTCCTCCTTGGCGGCGGGCTCGTCGTCGGGCTCGCCTCCCTCGGAGCATTCTCCCAGCGCCTTCTCGCCGTATTCGCTGTTCTTGTCGTTCTCCGTCTGCAATTTGCGACGCTCCTCCTATTTCACAAGTTTTTTTTCTCGTCTTTATAAAGAAACGAGATCGCTACACGTCACCTTCTCACCGATTTGTACACATCCGTGTTTCACCGATTTTTCTGATTAGCCATTTATTATCATTCTTTCATAAATAATACTCATCGTTGTAACGCTGCAATATTTAGTAAAATATACGATTTTATTATATTTACTCATTGATAAATATTTGGTGAAAAGGTGCAGAGTAGCAGACCAATTATTTTTGGGAATGTTCAATAATCTACTAAAGTACTAGCCTTTGCCGGTTCAATTCGTTGAACAGAATTAATTATATTTGAACAAATATTTTTATAAATTAAATTCAGTTTTATTCACACAAATTCGAAAATAATTACTTTAATACATTTACTTCCTCGCAATGAGTATTTGTGGCAAATAGGCTCATTTTTGTTAAATTTTATCAAAATAAATTTATTGTTTTGTGTTAACCTACGATTATTCAAGATTTTTAGATTAAGTAAGTACTAATTGTAACAAATCAATTATTTTAAAAAGATGAGTTATATAAGGTTTGACAGTTCAGAGGCTTCTGTGTACATCGTAAGGGACCGGACGTAATATATTAATAATAATAAGAACCTGTAACATTTTTTAGTTTAATTTAGGAAAAATAATCAATAAATAACATTTTTATAAATAAAAACATTAATGGCATAATTAATAAATAAGCCTAGAATTAAAAAAGACGATTTTCAACAGATCGCTCGAGGAACGATCAAAATCCCGCAGTGATATTTACATTTAATATTGAAACGATGCAATTCAGAATAAATAAGTTCTCGAGGGTCGGTGTCACGGCGTACCTTCTTCTCCATCTTCTTCTTCTTCTTGCGCTCGCGGCGGCGTGCGGCGGCCAGGCGGCGGCTCTCCTCGCGGCAGCGCTCGGCGTCCAGCTCCTCCAGCAGGATGGTGGCGTTCTGGTTGGCGCGCGCGGCCTGCGTCTCCTTGGCGGCGCGGATCACGCGCACGCACTCCTGGCACTTCTCCAGCAGCTCCTTGTCCGAGATCGTGCAGATGTACCTGCGCACCCCGCCCACACCCTCCATTAATCCTCTCCACCTTAACGACTAGCATATTTAGGTTCAGAAAGACATATTCTCCACTAACGAATAACGAGTTACTTCTATCAAAACATTCATTAATTACATAAGTAAACCATTCATTCTTCTCTTACATGAATGAATGTTATTTAGAACCCATTCCCATCCGAAACATTCATTTACACAGAAGATGTGTGTAACTAAGAATTAATGTGATGTAATAAGAACTAATATTAGTGTGTAAATTTATTTATTTAGTAGTCGTTTTCTTTGCTTAATAATACTCATAGGTAACGATTGGCGACATTTATCAGACAGATATAATAAGCATCACCTTCATATGTCATATACATGTCGAAATTAAATTCAGGACTCAGACCCTCTAATCTAACATGGCAGTCTTGTGAAGGTATCACTTAGATTTAAGTTGCACCTCATGCAGCAATTTATCACAGATTCCAAAACGTAAAATTGGCGTTATAATAACACAAAACACAACAATTAATATTGAAATATGTACTTATTGATATTTATGTAATATACCAATTTAACTTATTGTTAATGTTAACCAACCTTGTTCTGGGGACCAAAGGGCAGGCAGTTACTTTGCACAGAGGCTTAGCCTTAGAATTCAGCGAGGCAATGTGTTGCCAGTGTTTTGGGAACCATGCCTCACAAGGACATTTGAGACGATCATTTTTTTTTAAAATATGTATATATTTTTTAATTATTATTATTATGTTACGTTTTAAATACCTACTCTCAAGTTTATACCTGGTCATTTCCTGATCTGAGGGGAATTGCGTGACAACTCCGACCATCCATTTCACGACCTTTGTATGGCCTTTCCGGAAGGCTGCCATCAGGCACGACACCTAGAACATTATAACATGTTTCATTAATAATAGAAATTATGCATCGCAAGATTTCCTTAAGTGACCTGTAATTAAATACACTTACAGTTTTGTTTATGTCAAGGATCTAAAAAATGAGCTGGCAACAGTAATATGTCTGCCGTGAATATCTTGCAAACTACCTCCAACAGGACTGCAGTAATAATACTGTCAGTGACAGTTACTGTGATTAATAAGAAATAAATATTATTTCGTTTTAATTAATAACACATTTGTAGATGAAATTAGTAGTTACTTTTAATGTTGGTTATTTTTGTCAATAATAAGAAAATACGAATTAATTGGTAACACAATTGCAAATGAAATAATTAATTACTTTTCATTAGGAACATAACTGGAAATAAAACTATTAGTTACTTTTAATTGTTACCATAACTGCAAAAAGGCGACTTTTTAGTATAATAGTATTAGGAATTAGTATAATTATATTAGTATGAGTCTGGCTAGTATTGTGTTATATTAGGTACCTGTCCTATTCCAAATTAACCACTAATGCCTTTATGCTTTTGAGGACAGAGATGATTGGCTACCTCTAGTATACACATGATTTGACAACCACACCCTTGAGACCGAAACACAAAAGCATTTTATCTCCCGATACTCCATGGGAGATATATGTTAGGGATAGTGCTGGTACTGTCACAAGTGATATATATAAAGTAGCAATCTTTTTAGGACTCATAATGCTGTTTGTTATAACGGCTGAAGTGAACTAAACTCTGTCCCCTGAGCATGACTTTGGAAAATTTGGTAGTAACGTGAAAATTCAAAGGCAAAAGACCCAGAGGTCGTAGCCGAAAGCGATGGGTCGGAACAGATCTCCGAACAGCTTGGAATACCTATCAGCGCCGCCCTCCACTTGGTGACGAACCGGATGTGTTGGAGACAGATATTTCAGCTTGTAAAGAATCACGATCCTCAGCAATGGGGAAGCGATTAAGGAGAGCATGAGCTACCTTCCTGTTGTCCTGCGAGTCGATGTCTGCGCCGGCGGCGTACAGCATCTCCACGACGGCGAGGTGGCCGCCGTTGGCCGCTAGCCACAGCGGCGAGTTGCCCTTCTTGTTCTTCACCTCCACCGCGGCCCGTCTGAGGAACGCGGGTCATTGTTCAATTTGAACATGTCTTGTCTTTTATTATTAGTTTTTAATTAACATCAAGTTACTTTTTCAGTTAGTCTGATTAAATTTATTAAGAGATATGACGTAAAAGTGAAATTATAATTGGAGTGCATTTAATTGGTAGCATATAAAATATGTATATTATCAATAAAATAATTGTTGCATAGCACTGCATATTAAAACTGTGGTCTGTAATGATTCATCATATATTACTCATTAGTTAGCCTAATTCTTCATAATTATTATTACACTATCACGCCTGGTCCAAGTGCCTAAAAGGAGATCATTGACTGCCAAATATCTCCTTTACAGAGCTTACATACTTATACTCCATTCAACAATCTTCATAATCCTGACGTATGGTGCGTTCCTGGCATTAGCTAGAGTGAAGTGGCTGGGCGTGTGGTGCGTGAGGGGGGTACCTCTGCAGCAGCAGCTCGACGAACTTGGTGTGTCCCTTGTCGGCGGCGATGGTGAGCGCGGTGTCGCGCGAGGAGGGCACGGGCGGCGCGTTCACGTCGGCGCCCTTGTCCAGCAGCACGCGGCCCACCTCCACGTAGCCGCCGCTGGCCGCCTCCATTAGCGGCGTGAGGCCCGTTTTGGCGCGGTGCTCCACGTTGGCCTTGCGGTCCAGCAGCAGGCTCACCACCTCGTGCCGACCTGCGGCCCCCGTTCTCGCATTACGATAATACTTTTGCACATTACGACGACTACAGTATATGAGTTAATAGTGTTCGGTTGATTTTCAAAGTTATTTTCTGTCTATTAATGAATTTTTCGTACAATTGTATCTAGTAGTTAAGTATTTCCCATACACTTTAATATCACAATAAAAATGCATTTGAAGTTCCTACAATATCCAGTAGCATGCTAATGTGACTGCCGCCTTTCGATAATCAGAGAAATACTCTAAGAGATAGAAGAATTTAAAAATGAGCTACAATTATAAAACTTATTAGATAAAAAAATGAAACGTAGCAAAGAAAATATTCACACACCTTGGAAGCAGGCGAGCGTGAGCGCGGTGTTCCTGTTGGTCTCGATCTGCGCGTTGATGTCGGAGCCGCAGTCCAGCAGCAGGCGCACGGCCGCTGTGTGCCCGTTCATCGCCGCCAGCATCAGCGGGGAGATGCCGAGCTTCGAGCCTGTACGCGAGTTTATTTCCGCCTGACGAGGAATTCACATTATTCAATTATGTATGCCACAGGTTTAAGAGTAAAAAACTTTCTCTATAGTATGAATTAACAGTAAGGTATTATCTGTGTACATAGGTAGATTGAAAATAGATACTGCCTGAAATAATATAATATGTAAAATCTAGTTACAAATATGTACCTGATGGTGCAGTAGCAGGCGGATGATGTTAACGTATCCGCCGGAGGCAGCGAGCGAGAGCGGCGTGTAGTCGGAGACGTTGCGGTGCTCCTTGTTGGCACCACGGCCCAGGATCAGCTCCACCACCTCGTAGCGGCCGCCGCTGCAGGCCAGCGACAGCGGCGTGTCCTTGGTGCGCTCCGACTGCGCCTCGATGTCCGCGCCGTGGTTCAGTAGGATCTCCACGATCTTCTCGTGTCCCGCCGTCGCCGCCAGGATCAGTGGAGTGAAACCCTGCACATACACAGTTTCGACATTTATTGCATTTAGTATATTAAAATAGTACATGTGATGTTATGGAGCTTCAACATACATTTGTATAGTAGTAATAGGTACTTTGTCTTGTATAACTTCTAACTACTTTGCTATATGTATAATAATTATAGATTATTTTAACATCAGCATCCTCTATATCTAAATTTTATCCTCTATATCTGTTTGAGCTATTTAGGACTTATCACAGTTTAATAACCATGACACGAAGGTCAGTTAAAAACAACATGTAAACATGCAATTCCTTTAGAATGATCTAACTTAATGTCATAATATGACCGGTCGTCGACGTACTTTCTTGTCCCTATGTTCGATGTCAGCGCCGCGCGACAGCAGCAGCTCGACAAGATCCTCGTGGCCGCCGGCGCACGCCAGCGTGAGAGCCGTGTCGTGGTTGGAGTCCGTCTCGCCGTCCACGTCCATGGCGGAGTAGGCGGCGGGCGCGGGCTGCGGCGGCGTGGCGGCGCCGAAAGACTCGCCGCGTCCGCTGCGCGCGCCGCCAGCGAACCGCCCCTGCACACCACACATGTCAATGGAAACTATTTACAAACTCCACACAACGTCACCGAAACTTACCTTCGTTAATCTTTTAATATCCACTGCGACGTCATGGAGATATACTAATGCAAAATAAAAATACTGTGACAGGCCGCAGTGCCACTCAAATGGAGGTTCGATGTATTTTAATATTATGCTGCGTAACAAACGGGTATATACGTTGATCCCTTAATCAAGTAAAAGGTTAACAAAACGCTAACCTTCTTCCGGACGGCGGCAGAGGTGTTTGCATGATGATGCTGGTCACGCTTGCCGTGCGGCTGCGGCACGGCGCCGGGCCCCGCGCTCTGCGTGGCCGCGGGTACACCTTGCGGCGCGCCCG
>DWME01010711.1:0-10045 GCA_018244795.1 Parelbella ahira ahira
ATACATGAGGTTCTGAGTTCTCCCGGATTGTAAATAGGAATATGAATCACGGTGGCCTAAGCGTGGAAATCTTCGTAAAATACAATTTTTTTAACATATAGGACGAGCCTGAATATATATGAAAATATTTGCTTCTATAGTTACTGAACTAAGCCCACACCAACGTACCCACATCAACTCATCATCATCACCTGGGTTGACTGGTAGAAAAAGCCACTTATCATTAGGGCTGCCCTTTGTTACCAACAATAAAGGATAAATAAACAAATAAAAATATTTTTTGATTTGTTAATGCTTTACGAAACAGTATTCATATAGGCATTTGCCAGCGTCGTTCACCAATTGTTATATGATAACATTGTCTGTCTGCCAACGTCCTCCATCAAAGGCGCTAAACGATTAAACAGTGTATGTAGTATCACGCCGCTACCGCGCGCTGCTCGGGCGAGTTCGCGATTGTCGAGCACACCGTCGTAAACCACTCCTCGCATAAAATTTACATACAAGATTATACGCCGTCGGGACTCGAGTACGAATTGAACGGTGTTTCACAGAAAGCGGCAACAACACCGCCACGACGCAATCGCATTATTTGAAATGCAAAGGTGATCATTAAAACGTACGTAATATAAAAGTAATAATTGGAGGAATAAGGGGAGGAAATTTATAACGATTTACAATTGTCCGCCCAGCCTCGACGCAGATCTGCTGCGTGCAAGCTCTTTACTTCCAAGTGAAATGTAACTTATTTAGATGTCTATTTTGTATTTGGTTATTTATAATATATAGATATTAATTGTAATTTTACACCAGATCCTGTCACCACTGATAATTAATCTTCTCGAAGGCTCAAGGCTGTACAGGATGTTATACTACAATTCTTCGCTAAAGAAACTTATATTCAGGACACCTATTCGGAAAAATACATCACCCTGACTAGGATTTTAAACTATATAAATGTATATTGGGTAACAATAAGCTGATCATGCATGTAAAACGACTTAATACTATGAACTAATAATGGTGGCAGAAGACGTAAGCGTGAGGCAGCTGCTCGGCCTCGTGAGCGCGCTTCATTTGGACTACATCCAACTTGCACATTGTGAGACGAGTGCTCCACGCCACTGCTATACAATCGCGCTCGTGTTCCCACACCTGCCCTCTGCTAATATAATGGTTGCTCATATCGTCTTGAATGAATTAACGATGCGAATTATTAGTTTGGCCGTAGTTTTCACTACTGAGGGCAAAGCGAGCCAAGCAATTGAACTCGTCTAAAAGGCGACGATTTAAAAGCGACACATGAACACCGATCTTTATTCAATTCTGAATTCATATATTATATGAATATGATTATACCAAACATTACAGTACAGTAAACCTAAGGCTAGATTTACAGAGCGGCAGCGGCTATCGCGGGCGGGACAATTTCCGTTCGAAGGACTGTAAATGTGACCATTTCGACAGCAAATTACATCGTTCATTCAAATGAATTGAATCGAATTTCGAATAGATCACGTAATCCACTCAAACCGCTAGTCCGTGCCTTTCATTCATTCGACTGTTCAATCATTCACTCAAGACCGAACGGTTTCCGTGGACTCATCGCTCATTTCAACGGCCGGAGATATTATCGCTAATGCTATTTCACATCAATATTACAGTTAGTGAAATTGAATTACGATCGTGCACTGTTTCACCCTACAGTTGGAAATTTGTTTTATAGGAACTAACAACCATGCAAGTACGTGTCGTGATACATTGGTAAGTTATACGTAAGGTAAGTTGGTTGCTAGCTACCTAATGTGTGTTTTCAATTCGAGGAACAGAGGTTTATTTTACAATAAAAAGGCGAAATTGTTCATTGTCGTGTTCGTCGTCATTATTAACCCCTTTATTTTTTCCACTGCTGTGTATGGGTCTTCTCTCACGATGATAAAGGTTAAGAACTTAGCTTGTCGCCTTAGATAACACGCAGGATTCCTCACGATGCCATTTTTCCCGGCTACAACAAATAATCTGTAGTCTGAAAACACACATAAATCCACAGTCTCGGACTCTGCACTTCAATTTAAACTCTTCACCGTTCTCGGCTTTCGCTTTCACTTCGTTCGTTATATGTCAATAATGGAAATTAAGTATTTGGCATCTATAAAAAACGATCGGGCGAATATCCTTTCCGTTTCGTTAATAATTATTTTCCTACGAGTATATAGAAATAACCGCAATAATTAACAATGTTCTCAGCCCTAATCTCGTTTCATTTCTTGAAAACGTCCTTCACCTGAAGTTAGCCGGTCAGACTCTCCTCACTGGGTTCGGTTGGCGGCGCTACCTATAAGGACGGCATCAAATAGTACTTGGCAACTGCTTTAAATATCACAGAAGGCAACCCCCAGTCATAAGACAGTATTAGCATTGCGGATTGATAAACGATTCATCATTACGACGCTGGAGGCTTATTATTTGTGGATTTGCCTTAATTCGACGCGGGACGCGCGGGAACAGGAAAAACGTTAATCCGATGATAATGACCCAAATTATACTTTAACGCCATTCCGAGACATAACAAAGGTTCACAAAGACGTAACAAAGGTGGCATTTGTCTCGACTCTTCTGGATGTAGGTATTGAATATAAATTCTGTCCCTAGTTTTAATATCATACATAGGTACATATATTGGTTACATATGCATCTTGGTAACGAAATATTTGTATAAATTGAAAACTTTCGTTCGAGTCACTAGAGAAATAGCTATTTTTTACTTTAAAAAAATTGAAAGCCGTATTGATAAAAAAAATCTCGTTAACAAAAAGCAAGCAAGTATGTGCAAGTATTTCTTACTATAGAACCTGCAACAATTTGTGATGACTACGGATGAATATATAGCTCACGTAACGGCGCGCACGCGGCTGCCCACGGACAGCAGGAGTGTGGAGGAACAGATCACCTGCAGCAGTACAGCAACTCCCTGCACTGAGAAGGGGTTCTCGTTCGATTAGAGCTATACAAGTTGTACGCGTGAGAGATTAATTTAAATAAATGTTAAAACGTTTTTATTTAAGGTTCAGTTTATGAATAATATTATACATATAATCAGTCCAGGTCCATACGCCACAGGCAGGGAGCTCCGAGTGCCATATATCCTTATCCACTGAAAAAAAAATAATAGTTCTGGTAAGAGAAGCGCACCGCAATAACAAGATTCTTAGGAAATTATCCTGCAGTGGCCTATACTACAAACATATTCCAACCTATCATTTTGTCGAACACAAAAAATACAAAACAAAACAAAACCATTTAAGACTATCCTCTAAACAATCCCTATAAGCTTTAAACCCCCAATCTAATTACAGTGAGTGGTGAAATAGATTGCGTTTTAGAAGGGGGTTGTCGGGTCTGCGATTCACATACTCTATGACAATAGTGGGGAGAGATTGTGTTGATCGTCGGATTAGCTAAATCCTACACGATCGGCAAAGGAATTGTAGTCTCAAGTTATAAGCAATAAAGTCCAAGTTTCTATATTCGTTAAATTGCATATATTCTGGGTGGGAGATAATAAAATCGAATTTGCCAGGATTTTGGATTTTAGTGCGGGATTTGAAAGCGGTGTAAGGGTGTAGTGTTTAGTGGATTTGTTGGGAGCGTTAAGGCAAATTATAGTAACGCTGAAGGCTGAGCTGAAGCTTGTGACTAGTTATGTTACAACGGCGTCATAGTTATGTCACAATAACAAAATGTAGAAAGGGCACTTTATTAAATGTACCTCGATAATAATCCTTATCCTAATAAACTACCTCATATTCAAGACTCATTTCGCGCATGGCTATTATTTTTTGAATTATTCAATTCAGACATTCCAATCGAAAGACATCAAAGGTTAATAAGGTTTTAGATAATTTAAATATGAGATTTTGATTTGGTCGTATCAACAATTTATTATTCTTACAAGAAGCCGGTTTATCTACTCATATACTAAATGAATGTAATTTTTGCTTTTACTGCATGTAATTTGACAAAGATTTTTTAAATACCGGAAAATATTGTCAAACTAATTCAATCACTTTTTTATGCTATTGGTACCCGTGAGAGCCGGGGGCCGCGCCGCTGCTTATTAATAAAGGCATAGAGTGTACGATCGCATTTCTGGTTCTAATGGTTTTGCGAAACAAAAGAATGAAACGTACTGTCGTATTAATCTCTTTGTTTTATTTAATGGAGTCTTTGTAACAGATTTCTGTTTTTAAACGTTTTATAAAATACGCTATGTTTTATATGTATGTGTAGATATGTTCAAGATATGTTTGGGCTCATGTTACAAATTCCACTGATACGAAGTCCATTTGACTCGGTCTATAATTACTTACTTAAATCGTGAATATTTGGTATACACGGTGTGGCGTGCAGGGCTCGGAGTTTCGGGTTCGATTTTTAACTAGCGCGTGAATGTTGGTTTTCAATCTAGTCTAGTCTCGTTTTGAATTGTTGCAGACATACCCGTTAAGGATTCAATGTAACTGAGGTTTTTATGAAAATGTCGACTGGAAGTAGTCAGTCTCAACGTCGCCTTAATCATAATGTTTGGTAGTAAAATTTATAGTACCTAGGTAAGTATTATTATAAGCTAACACTTAATGGAAAGTTAACTTTTTATAGTTTTTATACATTTTGGTGACTAAAGAATGTAACAGAAGTGAGATTCTCTTTTTGAAGTACAGAATTTTGAATTTGGTGAGGCTGGCAGACGGGTGCCTCCCGCCGCGCCGCATGCGGCAGACCGGCAGACGACGCACGGCTACGTCGCGGTCGGCACGGTACGACGCACTTCCTGGCGTCTGTTACTTACTATGGCGGCCACGGAGACTGAACAAGCGAGTCGATTATTAGTTAAAACTTCAAATTATACCTATCTGTAAAAATATAATACAACACGTAACCATTTAATTAATCATTACCTAAGAATATAATTAACTTTGTTAGCAAAAGAAGGGAGCTGGGAATTTCGCCGAACTCCGTATCTGAGAGATAATTATCGTGTAAAAAATGTGGTTTCTTTGTTCTCAATTCTCGATTCATTTCTTGCCTAATGAGACGTCTTTGTAATAATATAATGTAATAAAAAGTAAAAAATTTGCAAATTTTCAAAGTACCTACCCTACCTCTTGTAAAAAATGTAGCATTCGACTCATCTATCCGCCCACCTTGTTGCGGCGCCACGCTCGTTTGTGCGAGTTTCGGGAAATTATCAACGAGTTTCTGTAAAGACGTTGAGGGAATTCTTATACAACATGGAAGTATCTTTATACAACAGTTCGCATACAATAAAGAAAGTAGATAAATCGACCTGGTGCATACCGCGCCCGGCTCGCGGCACCCGCCTGCACAGCGGCAGCAGCGCTGAGAAAAACAAACGTTGACTGTGTACGTAAGTACGTAGTTGCAATTCTGCTTGTTAGGCAGCAGCCGGACGCCCGCCGCAGCGGCGGCGCGCCGAGCTGCGCGCCACAAGCACTAATCCGTCACTGTAAGCGAATGTGTATGTAATCACTGCTAATCCGGCCTTGCCTGGTCATTAATAGAGGTAGGATGCGGCTACTAATTTGGCGTGAAGGAGATTAAGCCGTCGAGCCAGCGTGGGCGGCGCTGAGCTGTGTCCACTATTGAGATTAAAGTGATGTACGGTACTAGTCGCGGCTAGAGATTGGGGTCCGTGAGTGAGACCGAGACAGACCGCGAGTGTCTGCGCCCCGGCCGTACGTGTCTAGCAATCTGCCTCCCTTGCGCCGCGCTGGACGTTGACTCAGCAGTTGTCGCCAAGTTAAGTATTGAATAGACAGTTAATAACCTTATATATAATTTTTGTCAGTTAGTGGTAGGAATATATACGAGTAGAAAAAATGCTTATAGAACGTTCGTCGTTGACCTCTGACCATGACGGCTACAGTCAGTCGCTTCCTATCAACACATTGCGACACGCCAAGGTTCTCCGTTTTCTATTCTCCGTAGAGATCGAATAAATTATACTCGCTATCGATGTGGTTTATGTGCACTGACAAGTAATAACTCAGCTCCCAGCGTGCTCCGTAGCACTGGTGCACATGAGCTGCAGGGAGACGGGCTACCAGTCCACTGGATGATCTTTACTTATTCTGAACTAAGGTGACATGCCTTTTTCATGACTCACCACTCTGCTTTTGTTTTCAAAAACAGTGAATGCTTCTTTAGTGCGGACGAGGTTAGAAACATGCCTACGTCTTATGTCGATTCGGGTACGAGCTTGTTAGAATCTTTATAAAACATATGTATTTCAGTAATTCCAGTAATATTTCTTTAAGTTCGCGGTTTATGTTACATCCGACTCACTATTTAATCTATGCCACGCAAAAGAGGAGTTGAACCAAAGCTTGAATATTACAAAGAGCAATAAGAATTTAGAGACAATATTAGAGTGCAACGTTGCAGCACGCTGACGGCGATTAGACGTTCAGCTCTCGATAACATGGACATTTACACTTTTATTTCGTTTTGACTTCAATTTATTTCTGTTTATCTCGCAATAAGATCTTGTACGATCTTTTGTTTTACATTCTGCATTGCTGAAACTACCGTGCTCCTTTTTCCTGCGATAATGTAGAACTAACAGCCTTATATGGATAGATAAGATGGTCGCATGTTGGCGACAAATGCGTAAATATCCTATCACTATTAAACATTGCTTTGTATTGCATCCGACCGCACCCTTGAAATGCAGTATACATTGGAACCGACTTCGGTTGTTTGATTTGTAAATCAAACATCCGCAGGAGAATTTTATTTTTAGTCGAGATTACAGAGATCCCTGTAGGCTGCTGTGAATAAATATCGTCGGTGGGCATGTGTGCCCATCTCTGACTTTCCCATACGTATTAAAATGAGAGTAGATGATGAAGCCGGTAATAAAGCTCATGAAGGCTGGATCGTGACTATTTTATTTCGTTAAGTAAGTGTCGGTTCACAGCAAACGTAATCGGTATTTACTCACAAATATTAGATAACACATTACAGATGAAAAACAGTGCATAGTCAAAGTGACAGTGTTTTGCAGGCTATGATGGAAGGTGGTGGATGGTGAATGATTAAGCTATGGTATAGAAGTATCTATTTCTCAACCAAATGCATATTTAGAACGGGCATGTTCGTAAACAGGCATCATTCAGTTTGACGTAGAAATATACGTCCGGTGTTCTTATTTTTCTTTTAGCAATTAAGCTTAAAATGTTTTATAGGATAAGTTTATTATTCAAGTGTCTGCGGTATCCATCAACAAATCCCCGCCAGCTCGCCGGAGCCGCGCTCAATTATGACGTTTTTATAACGTTAATGTATTCAGGACCCGAGGTTAACTTCCTTTTGGACTCTCCTAAATATTAACAATATCATTGGCTGCCTAACTTCTCACAGAATTCCTATTTTTTTCCCAATAACAATTACCACTCCGAGCACGCCCTACGGTCTCGTGTCCGTACTTAACAATGATCGAAAGCTTTTAAGAGTTCGATAAGGGTACATGATAACTCACCCCGTTCCTTCAGTGACGCTAACTGAACCTTCTTTTCGGGGAATAACAAGCTCAAACAAAACGAGTCGGCAATAGCCACTATAGCCCTATATAGGAGAGAGCCAATAAAATAAACAAATTAACTGAAGTTAATTCTGCAAATATATATATATTTAAAGTTAATTACAAAAATATATACATAAGAGGCTGTGCATGCGTTTAAGATTGTTAATACATTTGAGAAAATTGTTACAAATTTGGGAATTAAGCTCAGTAATATTACCTACTTACTTGTTTGACGTTTTCAACTGATAACCAAATTCGTTATTCCAAACTACAAGAATATATCAATCAGAGGTCGTTATCAACTGCTGTTGTCCTTAAGTCCTGAATACATTAGACCTTTAATACAACATCATTTACATCGGGTGCCGTTTTCAGCGTTGTTATAGTTAAATTTTTCGAGAGCAGCTGCGTGCACGGTCTCGCCCGGACCTAAGCAATTATTTTAATTACATTTTCCTCCAGTACTTCCAGCCGGCCCAAATTTAGCCCAAATATTATTGAAGCTTCCGGAACCAGAGCTGCTAAAGTCCGTAATAATCTGTTGAGTCAATGTTCTTCCAATATATCGGATGTCTCTGAAGCTAGCAAAGACCCGAATCATGAGGTATCAATTACCTATATTTCCCACATTGCACAAGGAGAGTCGCACCGCATGCCCCCATATACAGAGTCCTCACTGAGCACATCCTTACCCTAACGCACTCTTTTAATTTACTTTGCAATGATTAAATTTGAATTATGTTAGCCAGTGCAGGGCGGCGCTCGCCGTAGTTTTACGTTCAAACGCGCCAACATATCCCACAACAGAATCTGCCCGCAAGACCATATATTTTGTTGTTCTCCCACTACAAATATTGAATGAGAACAGCAGACGCCACACAACAAGCGTATAAATAATAAAGGGTACTGTATGCTGTGGCTCGTGGTGCCGTTCCTACTTAACGTCCCTTTACGTTCCTCTGTTGGCTTGCCCAGCTCGGGAGTCGCCGGGGGTTACATTTGTCTATGTGCGCGCAGCGGATTGATAACATTTAAAACGTGTCAAAATGATGCTGGTGACTCCATCGATACCGGACCCTGTACACTGTCTGATGAGCAATCAACTATTTAACCGTTAAACTATTATGATGTCTGCCCGTTGTTTCCTTCCATAGCATAACACGAACGCTCAATATAAAAGCGCAATTATTATTGGGGAAATGATTGTAGTTTTAATGACAAGCGATGCTTCACTCCGCGGTCCGCCATTGTTCGCCGTACGTCAGAGTATTAAGTGCGCACAATAACGAACACATTTCATACAAATTACATCCAAAATACATACTTATTGCTGTAAACATTATTACTAAACGGGTTTCCGTTACGTGGACCGAGGCTTATGCTAAGAATTGAATAGGTATATATTTTCGCTGAGCGTTTAATTGGATTCGGTTCGTGAATTACCGAACGAACGCGTTGACAAATGAAAATACCGAAAACGTTCATTATCTGAAGTTTCTATCACTAGCTGTAAATTGGTTCAAATTATTTCTCTAAGCGGTACAAATTTATTGCACTCTGTGAGAAAAATATATGGGAACGCGCGCACAAACCACCCGCCAGCGATACAAGCAGCCTGATTTATGGGTCCGCTTCACTGTAACCCCGCGACGTGCTTAGAGGGGTGACTGTCTCAACTTTTCACTTCAACTCATTACCTCTTCCAGCACTCGCAGTACTCCGATTGACTCCCCTACTCCCCGATCGATCCTGCAACCGAAAACGCACCCAGTATCTTCTAGATAAACATCCAATTTTCGCGCGTAGGAGCATTCTTTCTAAAACTTTGCACAAGTGATAATTTAAAAGCGGCGCTTTCGAAATTTAAATCTGCCGTAATATTTCAACGCACACAATAGCGAACGACAGAGAAGAGAAGGTGGAATGTACCAATAAAGTTTAAACAAGTGACTGTTATCTTTATGTTCGCGCTTCTTGGATTGTGCTCGAGCACCGCTGGGACAGATTGAAGAAGGAGATCCTGCTGTCGTCTTTTATTTAGCTAGCGCTTGTCATGTTCGGACGATGTTTTTCGATCCAAACGTTAGTGAGCCAGATTATCTGATCTAGACGTATAGATACATTCGATTCTCATCAAAAACAATTAAGTACTTGTACTAGGAGCATGATTTTACTATTTCGCTATTATATTATCTATATAAATATGTATTTAGAAATTTATTGTTGTCAACAGACACATATCATCTTATGTACGTACAATTAAGTAACAAAATAGGTAGGACAAGACAGATATACGATGCGTACGTCAGTAGATTGTCACTCCCTCGCGATGTACGTAATGTTCGGTCAAGTGAAAACCATATTTTGTTTTTCATTTCTTGTTATTCTTGTTCCTTCTGCGGCGTTATTCTTCTCTATAACGGCGGTGCGTGCTTAGAC
>DWME01010712.1:0-10044 GCA_018244795.1 Parelbella ahira ahira
GGCCATTTTTTGGCCGAAACCGAAACTAAGGCCGAAACTAGATTTTTTGGCCGAAACTGGTCGAAACCGAACCTTCGGTCGGTCACTAATAAGCATTTAATAGCTTTGTTCATTATACACGCTCTATGCCGGATTTAGATAATTTTTAAAGTTGCATAGTTTTAATAATTGCATAAAACCCCTCATTAATTAGCTCCAGCATTAGACTAACACAGACTGATGATGATCATCATGATAAAATGCCTCATGCACAGAACATGTAATAGAACAGTAACAGACCCATGTTGAGGCTGGCATATGGAATGATAGTCAAATATCGTTGGATTTCAGACTCATGATACCCTTATTGACAATCATTTTCTGTAAAAGTAAGCTGGACTTGCAATCCACTTGTCTGATTAAATTAAGTTCATGCGAGACTTTTCACAAAATCACACACACCAAAATCACTTTTACGAGTAGCAAATATTTCCGTAAATATAAAATTACCTGCATAATCTCTTAAACAGTACGTGGTAACTTTCTGTGCCGTGTTTGATTCCTCGGAGCAGGCCGAGAGGCGAGTCCCCCCTGAGGTTGTCGTCAAACTGAATGTTATTGAGGTTCTTGACGGTAATCCAGCGGAAGATTGTGCGAGCTTTCTCGACATCTGTCGCACATCGCCCTACTAGCTGGCGGACTAGGTCTGTGAAGGTTTTTTGGTCTTCTTGTGCCACCTAGAAAGTATATAATATATGTAAAATATACCTATTTCAAAAATTAGATGTTTCAATTATAAATGAAGCAAAGGACAGACAAATGAAACCAATGGCTGATTTATTTGTCGCTTCCATTTTCTTAATTCTTAAGATTGATGATAAAATAATAATGTATAGATAGGTAGAAACCGTACAAACGCGTGGTTCAGATTTGGCTCTGGTCATCACTCGTTGTGACGGATAGATACCATATATCATATTAAAATGCAATAGCAAAAATCTCAAGAGCGTTAAAAACGACGAAAGGAACATGCTTACGGATATTGCAATCTTATCCACGTCAGCGAACTCTGTAGGATCTGTATAAATGTGGAATTTGGAGACCAAAGGCGGTTGGGGCGCAGGCGCTCTGGCCGGGTATGGTGGCGCCTCTTCTCCGTCTAGGTACAGCGAGGATGCCGCCATGTACTCCGAGCGTCTTTCCTGAATCAATTCCATCATTTCGTGGCTCTGCTTCTCCACAAGGGCTGCTGTAGCTGCCCTGGAGGTGTAATGGTATTGTTTGTTTTGTAATATAATTATCTCAAATTAACTAATTTAACAACTTGGATTGATTAAATGATCACTATACTTTCTTGTGATCTTCAAGAGATTTAATGAAATCTTTAAAGAATACTAATAATGTGAAAAACCAAGGTATTTTCAAATATTTTTAAGCATTACACTAACCTTTCGTGCTCCAACATTTTCCTCGTAAGACTCTCTTTCTTTTTGTCTCTCCTTAAAGTCATGTTCTTTTCCAGATCAGCTCGTTCTTGTTGGTGTCGCAGTGTGAGCGCACCTATTTCTGCGTCTGGTCTCCGTTTTTTCACTTGCATTTCTTGCTGGAATCTGTTGGTGAGCCTCTCTAGCTCCCTCTCCCACTCATCCTAAAAGGAATAATGACAACGCAATATTTTTACAAAGCGAAATTAAATTAGCACAAATTATGGTTGCAATTTATAAATAATAATAAAATAAAATTGCAATTCTTAATATTGATTAATTAAAATCTCGTGACAGACAAGTACAAGATTTTGTCAAGTACAAGAAATAAATAAGAATTCCTATTGTTTTTACAAATATTATATAAACAACGATATATGCTATTTAGTTAAAATGAACTTATTGTAAGATGTTATCTAATAATATTATAAAACGCTTAATATCGTAATGAAGTGTTTATAATATATACACTATGATTTTATTAAAAAAAATATTTACAGATTACCTGAATTTCTTCTCGTATTCGCTTGTTCTCTTCTTCGCGGTGTTTAGAAAATTTTCTGTACAGATCATCTTCTTCTTGTCGATGTTTCATCTCCAATTTTGTTTGTTCGTCTCGATCCTGGGAATAATAGAATTTTCTAGACCAACTCAATAATATAAAAATTACTATTTAAAATTTCAGTGTTCAATTAACATTTATTTTGTTAAATCCTTAATGTGGGCCATATTCTAGATCAAAGCTATTATGGACGCATTAGTACTCCTGAAGGCTCTGTGATTTCGATATATCTAAGGATATTTCCTATCATATATTTTTAATAAAATGGTATGCGAAACTTAGTAGATATATTAATATGATATAATCCCTTAGAATTGAGGTCCTTCGGATTCCTTTATCGATTATTATTTATTTGATATGTAATAGAAAAATAATTTGCTAAATTTGTTCGTGTCAAGAATAATTAAAATAATTGCAGTGCTTATGTAATTATTTAATTAAATGTAAAATACTTTAAACATTATTGTATTGATATCTACAGTAATACCATAAGTAAAAAGTTAAAGTACTGAAGCACAGACTCTTTATAGTGTAGTGTTGTACACACATGAGGGAATGAGCGCTTGTGTTTACGTAGAAAGTCATATGTATGTACGTAACTATTAGTTGCCATTTTGCTTAATGGCCACGAAGTTACCGTCGCGAAACAAAGACAACATAAGGAAGAAAATGAATTTAACGACACAATAAATGAAATAATCAACTCAACACCTGTCCATGGAAAAGTGTCGCCCTCTCGCGTCAGGTCGAAGAAAGTGAAATGGTTCGTTCACCTGTGCGCGCGCAACCGGTCGCCCGCGCAGATTCTGATTAGATAGATGCATAACTCGGGCCGTTTGCTACGCGCCGCCTTCTAACCGGCGTTTATTTCATTCAGAACTCGCGCTGTATTGCGAAGGAATGTCTACGCGTTTCATTATTTCGTATAACACGTTTTAATTTGTAATTATAATATGTTTACGGTCGCGTACACTTTGTGTAGGTGCTAACATGATATTAGGCCCACAATGCGATAAACAATTAAAGTAGGCCAAGCCATGTTACGTCTATACAGACATGATTGAATGTGCATTGAAAATACACGCCAAATCCATGGTTTGAATAAATGTGAATGGTTGTATTTAAAAAATCCAGAGGCCGTCATTGTATAGAAAATACATTAAAATTATTATTATTTCACTTAGTTAATTATTATAATTTCCTCAGCAACAATAAGCTACATTAACATTCGACACAATATGCGCGCTTTTATCAATGCAAGGGTCGACCCGCGGACGAATTTGTTTTTGTATCGCTTAATCGTATGTTGATAACGGTGAACATTATCGTCAGTAGCGAGGCGGGCCTTCGCCGACCGGTCGCGTTTAAATTTGTAATTTAAATTGTGAAAATGTTAAAACTTGTTAGAGGAGTGAGGCGATTGAATGTCCAGGGTCGACGATATAGCGACGCCACAATAATAAACAGTGAACTGGACAGAAATGACCCTTTTTATCTAGAAAATAGAACTCAAATGGATAAACTGGTTGAGGAACTTCGTTTAAAAACGAATGAGGCTATCAAAGGTGGGCCCGAAGATGCGGTCAAGAGGCATACGGGGAGAGGCAAATTGCTTGTGAGAGAACGTATTAACCGATTGGTGGACGAGGGTTCCGATTTGTTGGAACTAAGTACGTTGGCAGCAACTGATATGTACAAAGGGCAGGTTCCCAGTGCCGGTATTGTCACCGCTATCGGTAAAATTCAAGGACATGATTGTATGATCGTAGCAAACGATGCCACAGTCAAAGGGGGAACATATTTTCCTATAACCGTTAAGAAACACCTGAGAGCTCAAGCAATTGCACAGGAATGTCGGCTTCCTTGCATTTATCTCGTTGACTCTGGTGGTGCACATTTACCGGATCAAGCGGATGTATTTCCCGACAGGGATCACTTCGGCCGAATCTTTTACAATCAGGCCAATATGTCGTCGGAAGGTATCCCGCAAATATCAGTAGTTATGGGTTCTTGTACAGCCGGTGGCGCTTACATTCCTAGCATGTCCGACGAAAGTATTATAATAAAAAATCAAGGAACAATATTTTTAGCAGGCCCACCATTAGTGAAAGCTGCTACAGGGGAAACAGTTACAGCTGAAGATTTAGGGGGAGCTGATTTACATTGTCGGCAGTCAGGCGTTACAGATCATTACGCTGAAGATGACGAACATGCTTTGGACTTAGCACGCGATGTCGTCGCTAATTTGAATTGGAACAACGATAAAGGAACAAGAATTTATTCACCCGAGGTTGTTGAACCCGTACATGACATTGAGGATTTGCATGGCATCGTTGGAGCGAATATACAGAGGTTATTTGACATTCGCGAAGTTATTGCTCGTATAGTAGATGGAAGTCGATTCCATGAATTCAAACAACTATACGGCGAGACGTTAGTATGCGGATTTGCATCTATTTATGGCCATCCAATTGGAGTAATAGGAAATAATGGTGTATTGCACTCCGAGTCTGCTTTAAAGGGATCTCATTTCATTCAGCTTTGCGCGGCGCGCAAAATTCCATTACTATTCCTTCAGAATATAACGGGATTTATGGTGGGCAGAGATGCAGAGGCGGGTGGTATTGCCAAGAACGGTGCAAAAATGGTCACGGCGGTTAGTTGCTTTAAGGGGCCGAAAATTACTGTAATCGTTGGGGGCAGTTTTGGCGCCGGTAATTATGGTATGTGCGGTCGGGCATATTCACCTAGTTTCTTGTATATGTGGCCAAATGCTAGGATATCTGTGATGGGTGGGCCTCAAGCCGCTACCGTGTTGTCTTTGGTAGCTAAAGAGAAAGCTGAGAGGGAAGGAAAACCTTGGACTGAGGAAAACGAAAGACAAGTACGCGCTCCATTAGAAGAGACTTTTGAAAGGCAGGGGATTCCATATTACAGTACGGCGAGACTGTGGGATGATGGTATTGTTGCTCCGAAGAATACGAGAAAAGTGATCGGATTAAGTCTATCAGCTGCGCTGAATGCTCCATTCAGAGACAGTACATTTGGTGTGTTCAGAATGTAAAGTGTGACTTGATGAATAACAAACTTGATTGTGATAAAAAAATTATGTGTTGATAAGATAAGATTGCGCCTGACATTAATTGTGTTACCCTGGCGTACTTAAATGATTTGTTTTTGATTCTGTTTATCTCCGATAAGGCCCTTGGCAACGTTTTTTTTATTTCTCATAATAGTAACATCCAAGTTGCCAGACTAGTAGAATTAAATCTAGTAGAAATTATGTAAATATTACAAAAAAATACATTTCTTTAATTATTCATGGTATGAAGTATTTAATAATTACTTTGTAATTACCGACAGCGTCATTACCGTCTATTATCCATAAGCGTACAAATTATAATCGGTTTGAATTATTCTTATCGTGTGTTATTACCTCGTGTTCAACAAATTATATCAACACATTTATATGTATAAATGTTACACGAAAGAAATTATTAACTGATATTAAATATTTTGTATGAGCATATGATAGATCTTTGATAATTTATTCAATTAATTAAAATGGATTCACGAATCGTCCAAATAAAAATGAATCTATCAATCACGTTGTAAAGAAAACGGTTGCTGAATACAAAGGCTCGGTAAAAACTTTATCAGTTATAATTATATGTAAAATATATGCACAATGCTCGCGTCACTGCACGCGTTCGTACACAACAGACGATACCAACAAGTGTAATTATTGCATATAATTACCGTGTTTATTATAAAGGAATATTACGCCTGCATTTCCTCGTAAGCGTAGGCAGAGAGTGTAGTACACTCGTATAAATCACCAGTTGTATGTTGTCTAGTACCGGTTGCGTTATATGCTTCATCATGAAATACGGGATGAGCCTTTTACCATGCACCGGGCATAAAGTCAGACTACGTGCTTCTATTGAAAATTTCAAGCTAGAAAAACCGAATAGTACTTGGCTCGATCCGAGAATCGAACCCAGGAACTCTTGATTAGTAGTCGTGTTTGCAACCACTCGAGCAGCGAGGCAATCGAGTTTATAATAACTATGACAATAAGTATAATTATAATAAGCATGACGTGAATATTTAATTCATATACCTAACGTCAAATGTTAATACGATACAAACTTAATTCTCGGGTAAGAGGTTAATCGCATGCGTGGATATTTATTATCAGAATTCGGAATGTTGTTGAAATTGATAATATAACTTACTATCACTACCAAACAAGGCTATTTGACTATTTTCAGTTAATTTATATGTAGGTACTATACACAATGAAATTAATTATATTATTAAGACAACATTTCAATACACAAACAAAATAGGTTTGATTCTTGTAAAAGTGATTAATGTCATAAATAAGGTAATAAACGTATTAAGAGTATTAAACGGGTGAAGGGCTTATACCAGGTGTACAGAACATTGTTTTTCCAGATACTTCTTCGAGAAGTTGATTAAAAGTGAGGCTCTAGCTTTGACCTTTGAGAGCTTAGTCAGCATAGATGTGACTGAACGTCACTGTTTAAATTTGATTTAACTTAATACAAAATGTTCAACTACCTTCATTAATAAAACAGAACACTTCTATATCTACTAATAAATAATAATAATAATCGACTATCATTCAACTGTTGGGATATGGGTCTCCTCTCATATTGAGAGGGTTAAGGCCAGTCTGCCACGCTGGCGAAGTGTGGGTTGGCAGACTACAAATCTTAGAAAAATTTGTTCTTTATAAATTTTAAGGTGTGTGCGGGTTTCCTCACGATGTTTTTCTTCGCCGTTAGCAAGCGATATTTAAATTTAAAACGCACTTTTTTTTGTAAAGAGGTGCGTGCCTTGGATTTGAACCCGGCACCAGGAGTGAGAGGCCGAATTCTTAATGACTAGGCTATCATATTGCCTATCATCTACTATTTTCTGATAGCTATAGATTCATGACAAAGCAATTTCTCCTGTAGCAATATATGATTTTTTGTTCAAACATTTTCGCTTGTTGATAATTGGGTATTTTTTACCATTAGCACACACTGAACATGGACAGCTAAAGTAAACGAGTATTGGATAATTTAAGCGTATAACGCACGCGTTTCGTCTATCATAAATGATCCGGTACGTACGTCTTCATACGCTATTTCACGCTTTCCAGCCGCCACGGTGGCCGAGCCTGGTCTCCATGTTTTTCTAAATGGAATTCTTCACAAGAAATCCTATCTGTTGTGGCTATTAACAGAGTTAATTACCGATTTGTATGCGAAGTGCACAATGCTGGCCCGCTTTTGAGAAGTTTAAATTGTGTTTGATGTTGCCTTAGAAATGTATGGTAAAGTTAGTGTTACTATTTACGAGATTTTACTATTTAATATGTGATGATCTAAGGTTGGCACAACTGTGCGGGTAGATAAGAGATTAAAATGAAATTTATAACCATCACAATAGTATAAAAAACTGTTTTCATTCTTTTGTACATATTATTATCATCGTGTTTGACAAGAGGTTTTCATAGAGATACCTTCATTCATAAACGTAGAATACATACATTATTTTTTAGCTATTAAATACTATGATTTCATAAGATTTTAAAATATTGTAAGAAATACAACAATTTTATCAACGCGAAATTTAGTTCGCAAATACTTAGTTAATTTTTTTAATTAGTCGTCAAGAGATCGCACCACATGCCATATACTGTTTAGCGATATAAAGTTTTCGCTATACTTATATCACATCGAAAATAATATACGAAACGAGTGAAACCAAAGTGGCGCTCGTGTACTTTCAGTTCAAGGTCAAGAAACTAGGAAAACAAGAAATGGTAAGTTAATAACTATTTATATAGTGTTTAATTCGTGCTGTTGAACACTAGTTTCCAGTTACAGTTAGAAGTTTTAAAGCTTTGTAGTCATAGCCGGGATGTCACACCCGGTACAGGACAATAGACGAAAATAAGGTTTTCTGTCACCATTACAAATATTTTTTAAATATGTTATTTTCAAATTGTACGCAGTTTAGCGGAACGTGATTGATTGTAGGTTGAAGCATTGGGCAAGAAGGAGTAGACATCGCTTATCCATTAATGCAATTGTGTAATTAAGGAGCGGCCAAGGACTTGAACTCCCGCGTAACGCTCTTAAACGCAGGGAACCGATCTAAAATTGTACTAATCGCTTTGATCAATGATTAACGATTAATTGAACTACATTATGTGAAGTATATAATACAGTAATGTTCATTGATTCCACTAAGGTAATTAATCTGGCACAATTATGTTGAAAGTCACAGAAACCGGCGCGCATTCGTAAATAATGACTTATGTGGAAGACGCATGTCTGGTCTGTAAGGATAGATGTATTAATTGGCTATCGGTAGTCTTTGCCCACTCCGTAAGGAATCTAGCGTGATGGTATAATGATAATAATTAGGCGCACATAAAATAAATTGATGCCAGTGGAATTTTCATTAACACAAACATCAAATTTTACTGGCCCGTTAGTTCAGTGG
Source organism: Parelbella ahira ahira (assembly GCA_018244795.1). Classification (NCBI taxonomy): domain Eukaryota; kingdom Metazoa; phylum Arthropoda; class Insecta; order Lepidoptera; family Hesperiidae; genus Parelbella; species Parelbella ahira. Next base: position 8,554 of record DWME01010712.1, read on the forward strand.
CTAGTAAAACTGACCATTGAGTTAAGAGTTGTGGGTTGCCATATGCATAAGATACTTTAAAGTATCTTATAAAATTATAAATCTATGTGTCGTTAACTATTTGTCGTTGCTTTAATAGTCATGTAGTTACGACGTCAGAAATAGGATGCTTTTCATATAATGATCTCTCCTTCTTTATTTATTTTAAGTATTTATATTGTAAATCTCTGCAGGTTTTACAAGTATCTACATTAATATTAATTTGTCTCAGATGAATCTAGAGCAGAGCATTCAATTTGCAGTACTTAGCAGTGATTAATTAGGGTTCAAATGAATAGTGGCATCCATAAGCCCGCAGTTCGAGTGTTCCAGGTATAACAATGTCTAGTATACATTGAAATATACATTGTTTGTATTAAAGCATGTGCTAGAAAAGTTCCCGAAGTCATAAATATTTAGCAAGTTTAATAATTCTAACTTTGATACAGATGTTAGCTTTTGTAACAACCTAAAAAGTATGCCAATTACTAAGTTTAGAATTAATAATTTTTATTCAAGACGGATTGAATGGACCAGGTAGTACTTATTCACACTTTGTGAATAATTCATGAACTTTGAATTAGAGTAATATGTTCTGCATCGTGTCGATGTTACATAAAAACATAAGAAATAGTTATGCAACGCAATATAATTAATACATGTAGACCACTCTACTTGGTAGATAAACCAGTTCGAGCTGAATATCTGAATGTTAATAGTAAACCTACATCGTGTTTATAAACATTCATTCACAGTTCTTGTGAGAAAATTTTTGACCACAAGCATAACATAACATCACGCCTGTACTTCCTCGATAGGTTAGGCAGAAGAGTGTAGTACTCCCATTTTTCACGTCCATAGCGGGTGAGCGAATAGCCATCTAAGAGCATTGAGACCATAAGCAATGATTTTATTTTAGGTTATATCTATTTTATTGCAAATTTATGTACAGCTATCCGGTTAAATGTTTGTTTTAAGCCGTAGCTCTGTTCAGTAGGTCGCCACGCGTACGTTAGAGTTGATTTATTCGGATAGGCTGCAAAGTAACGGTTATATTAGTAGCAATCAATATCTCGTAAGTCGAGTGTCAGTAACAATTGATACCGAGCGTGTAGCCCGACGCGGGAGCCGTAAACTCGATAATGCTCGGTTTGCGTATCACGTGGGCGCGGTTTAATTGCTCCCTAAATGCCAACTTGCATTCATCTCGAATAGGGTTGGCAAAACTATTTTTATAATATTGTAAAATTGGATTTCGATTTCCATACGTATTCTCACTCCATATTCATATAACAGCTGGTGAAAAGTGGAATTATTACACTTATCTGATAACACCTTTAGAAAAATACTGGCTTGATGTTTTGATTTGGGCAGAATAAATGTTTTTTTTTTGGTAATTATTGAAGTGAAACTTCTTTAGGCGCATGAGGGTAAAATTTTTACAGATGAAACGTCACGCCGGTATGCAACGGA
>DWME01010713.1:0-10044 GCA_018244795.1 Parelbella ahira ahira
AATCTACGTTCCAGTTAATTCCTAGTGACGTGCCACAAAAGGGGCTTTTCGCTGAGTTAATTTTTGTTTTCAAATGGCAACTGAGTTTTATTAAAATTCCCACCACGCGCCCATAAAACAATAATTAATACGGACATCGAAAACTATTTGTCATTATCAACGTATCTTCCCCAATGAAATTCAATCTAAGCAATATATTGGATATTGTATCAGAAATGTTTTATTTAATCTCTACATGCAGATTTCTTCTTATTTACTCGTGTTTAATATTACTATTTTATGTTATTTTAATAATATGTAGTTGCTTCCTCATTTGTATCAAAAGGTCCATAACGCGGTCAGCAAGTTAAGAAGCGAATATTTACCGGTATTTGAAGAGCGGAATTATAATCATTGCATATGTGATTCTGTATATAGTTGTTATTTTTTTATAGTAATGAACATTTTAAAGCATTTCGTGTTTTTTTATTCTCCACCAACTGATACCTGCGACACTGCGATGCTTCTCATATTGACTCTTTGTACTCGTATTTAATATGGCCGTGGAACAGGGGAAATAAAATAAAAAAAGGCTGTTTCGACCGCATCTGTAAATAATTTCTTGCGAGCGGTGTGGTAAAATGTATGATGTCGCCTACGTTGAAACATACGAGCGGAACGGTGAAACTTGTGATGTCGCATACGCTGAGACATACGAGTACCAAGGATTAGAAATGTATTCTATTGCGGAGGAACAAATATCGGAAGCGAACATATACCTTACTAACAAAATTTCTTTGCAAACAATGTTATTCATTTCACTGTTTATAGCTAAAATATATATTAAGTACTTATACATATCTTCACGCCAAGTCCCTTACGGTGTAGGCAGATAATACGGAGTAATAGATACGTATGTTTAGGAATATATGAATTATTCGATTCTCAACCAAATTATTATAAGGATGGAGATGAATATAAATAAACGTACCTAATTAAATAAAACAATTTATTAGTTTCATCATCATACATCATTCACGACACATCTTGGTGCATAACAACAGTTATAGATTATTGAAAACGTGAAACATAGACTTTAATAAAACGACTGACTAACAAATTAATACACAGTAAATACAATAGTAATTAGCAAAATACTTATCAATAGTTACATAGAAATTACTTTGCAACGATTCGCTTTGCTGATATACAGCCAGTTGTACAGGCCGTGTCGAATCTCTTGTCGTATATCAATTACGAATAGTGTGAGTTGTAATTATTATTATGTTATAACATAACACTAGGTCTCATAAGGAGAGGCAGAGAGCAGCGAGTGTGAAATATCTCTATCCTTAGTCTTGACTTGCTTCTAGATTCCCCGCTCTTAATACACTTTCAGAGACTTGACTATTGTAGGTAATAGTCATGCATGGAATATTTTTTTGTCCGCGAATTGTTGCGAAGTAAAATTAAGTTAACAAACATATTTCTATCACGGGTGTTCCAGGTCTAGAAAAAGCCCCTTTTAATAGCAAGGAAGGGGAAGTTCGCTACACGTTTCTTAGACTACAAATTTAAGATGTATAAGTATCTTCATGCTTCTTTAATGAAGACGAGCGAAAATATGAGTCCCTCGTCGACTCGCCAATATCTCGTAAGTATTCAGACTGAGAAGCCCTCAACAATATTTATAATCACATAATATAGGTCTAACCAGAACGGTCTGCTCAATATTTTTCCTTTAAAGTACAGAAATTCTCAAAAACATTACCACTAACGGTCACCGATCAATGAATGAAGGCGCTTACCGTTATTTAACTTGCGTTATTTTTGCCCATTGCTTGTAATTTGAAAACTTGCCGTAAAAAACACTTTGATGGGAGCTTTAGATCAACATAAACTCGTTCCAATTACTACCCGTGTTACCAGATTTATATTTTATATTTTCACAAATACTTTGTACATTGTTCAGGTAAACATGTTTTCATAATCACCTCTAATAGTATGGTTATTAGTATTCGATTCATACTTATGATTTGGCAATAAAAATCTATTAAAAAATGATTTGGTAATAAAAATCTATTAAAAAACATCAATTGAAAATAGTTAACACAAACAACAGCTAGTAAGTTTTAATTTAAACGTAGGTAAGTTTTAATTTTTATAATGAAATTATTGAAACTATTACAGTGAATTTTTTTTTAAATATATACACATTATTAACATACATAAATTTTTCCATCGTTAATATTATAAAAACAAGAATATAATCTAACAACACAATAACAGTAGTGATTAAACAGTAATCTACAAAAATAAAAATATTTTGGGGGATGGTGGGTACTAGGGAATTTAAAAAATAAAATCACGTTTTAAAAAAAGCTACATTTCTTCTGTTGAGTTACCGCGTTTTTACGGAAACGTTATTACCCGTTAAAAATAATATTAAGTAAGTATACCATAACGTAAATGCAGCGAGTTAAAAAATTATATATATACATATTGACAATCAGTAATTTCGATATTACGTTAAGGCAGTAACTGTAAAAATTTATAACATATAATGAAAGAAAATAAATTAGTAATCCCTTTCGCTATTTTAAAACCGTGTCCGATTACTTGAGACCTGCGTGTTACATAGTTGTAGTACTTTCGATGATTAAATATCGGCCTTTTTTGAAATAAATACAGTTAACCTGTTACTAAACTTGTCTTAAGGTCTGTTGAAGAATCTCATACTACTTGTCAGTACGCCGGTCTAAACTACCGCACATATGTTGTAATTTACTCACAACGAGGTATATTATTGATTACCTACATATTTCAAAATATGGTACTATTTAAATTCAACTCGTTACTGAATATGAAACAAATGGTTACTAGGTAAAAAGTTTTTCAACAACAATATTGTAGGAATGCATTGTAGCAAAATGTATCAAATTGATTTAAACTAGTTTGTCCTGATATTCTAAAAGCCCGTTACACATTTGTTGCACACAAAATATAAGCGACAGAACACTTTTAACACGAGTAGAATTAAAATTCAACAAAACCACGTATAATGAATATTAAAGCGACCGTTAGACTCATTAGTCCGTTGATTGTAGTCGCAGAGTTGCAGAAATCCAAGTTGCAGTTATCTGCGACTACCCCCATTCTCTGTTTCACGTACGACCAATCACAGAGACCGACGCGACAGCCGTCTAAGTTCATAGGACGCTCGTTCTCCAAGAAAAGAACTTGATACTCTTCTTTCACTTGGAAATTACCGTTCGGGATGCATCTGAAATGTTATTAGACTGAAAATTTCCCGTACCTTCGCGTATTTTATTTGGTGTACTAAAATGGGTAGGTATATTGACTTTGCGTTTAAGAGTTTCCGGCGTAACATAGCAACCGGGTGACTTACAGAGAAAGAGCGAGCTATGGATTTTCGAAACGTTGTAATTACATTACACTGACACAGTTACAAAAAAAATCAGACAACTTTCCATAAGATAACGATGGTTAAGAGTCTGTAATCACATCATTAGAAGAGGACTCAAGACTCATGTCACTCAAGTTTGACGGATGGATAAAAATTATTTGGGTTACTTACTTGTACAAAACCGCAGCCAAATTCGCATTGTAAGGGGACATGGAGGAAGTAGACCATTTCCTGGCTTGCATAAAGTTGGTGTGGTAGTTGTCGCCGGTGAGTGGCACGGAGTCGCGGCGAGCGTTTATAGCGGCCAGCATCAACAAAAGCGCGGGCGCTTCGACTATCTGTATCATTGCTTTGGGCTGCTGTGGAGTATCTAGAAGCATATAAGAGGTAGTAAGTAACTTCATAAATAAGCTCATTATAATTCTTAATTTTATCTGTATATACTTACTATTGTCAACATGGATCTTAAAGAAGTCCATCATATCCTTGACTCCAGCGCAAGATATTTTCTGATTCATTGGACTGCCGTAACCATATTTGTAGTACGTTTCCAAATCCTCGACGTATTCTAGACGCTTTAAATCTTCTCTTGTAAAAGCCTAAAGATGAAACAAAGGCTTCTGAGACGTTTTCTGAACATTGCATTGTATCTGGTTATTTGCAAATGGAATTTTTCCGTAATTTCTAGAGTACATGTAATGGATTACTTTTATTACATTTAATAGGAGTGTGTCTTTTTTAGCTTGAGCTTTTTTTATTATGAGTGTTAACGTTAAGGAACGCCCGGGACAGTCTGCTATAATCCCATTCTTAGCCAATCTACATTGGAACAGCTTGAAGGAATATAAACGCGAGGTAGTTATGGGAGTGACGTATCTCCAGCAGTGAGACATCGATAAAAATTATTTAATATTGAATAGTATGATAACTCACGGCACACCAAGGCGATATCTTTGCGATGTCCCAGGCCTTGTTGTAACGACACATCTGGTACATGTTCTCGACTATATTCTGTTGGATGTCGTAATTGAATCCTAACCGCAGTGAGATGTTGCTTATCATCTGAAAATAAAGCATGTATGACTGAATGCAATGCCTAAAATCTTTAAAAAAAAAAATTAAATATCTATTGAGAATTATTTTTCTTTGCTTTTTCTTCTAACTTACAAGTTTTACAACCCTATGAAGGCGATGAAAACAATAATTAAATGAATACGATTTTGACTTTTTTCTTTATTTTTTGACACTGATTTATCAATTGTCTTCAACTTTTTCCGGCGGGAAATTCCTATGAGTAATAAATTTTTTGCCAAACGTTACTTAAATATCATGATAGATGGTTAATCGATAAAAATACAAGAAAAGCCTTCAGCTAATCTAATAATTAACGAATAAATTGAGTTATAAATTTGTAAATGACTATAGACGATGACAATCTATGTTTGTTTGATAAATTTGGTATTGTTAAAAACTTAGGGATAGAGTTACAACATTTTTGACACAGATTTTAACAGATTTTAAGGCATTGACTAATTAATCAATGTTATTCAGTGACAGCATAAAGGGTGAGTTTGTGAACAACAAGACAAACAATTGCCCTCCAGCTAAGTGGAGTGACAATATACGCAAAGTGGCTGGCAGTGGTTGGATGCGAAGAGCTGAAGATCGAGCTCAGTGGCGTGCCATTGGAAGCCCTATGTCCGGCAGTGGACGGAGGAGGCTGATAATGATGATGATGATGTCCGTAATCACCCAAGAAGTAGACAGAAGAGTGTAATACACTCCCACGTTTCACCTGTTACGTTTACGTCGCATTGAATAGGCGATGAGCCTATTGCCATACATCAGGCACGAGTCCTTATAAAGCTAAATTATACAAAAATTATTGGTAACTCACTATATTTTTCCCTAAGGTTCAGATTATTTAAAATACCAATTAACATAATGTATACCTTAAACCAAGTATAATATAAGTATTTACCCTAAATTTTACTACGCTTACGCTTCTCTACATGAATGAAATGCGCACGTGTAATAAATACCTCGATAAACGCGTTTTAAAACATGTAGTTTATTTAACGCAAATCACTTCACAATACAAACCGTTCTAGACCATATTTCACACGTACATAATCATATGCAAATTCCCTATGTACCTACTTATCTCCACACATCATTATTTTGAATTATGCTAATGAAATGTTGTGCATAAATACAGACATTTTTGCTTAACCTACCCTTATAAGTAGCAAAACTTGGCTTGATAATAAAACATTGAAAAAAAAGCCGGGAAATTTCTTCTGATCGTTTTATTAGAATATCGATAAATATCGTAATAATCAACTGTGCTTCAAATTTACCATTTACAGAAATAAGTTCTGCAACGTTCACAAGTCCTTATAACCAGATGTCTCATTCTAAAGATGTCATTTTATCATTTACACTTCGATTAATCTTAGTATTTATCAATATTTGATGTCCACTATCATTTTTTCATTTAATAAAATCAACAGACACACGTCATGTCTGTAAGGACAAAGACATTAGACACTTGTTACTCTCTGCCTACTCCATAATGCACCCGCCGTGATGTCGATAATAATATTAATAATAATATAAGTTGATTAATATTTACATGAATATTCCAAATATAAATGTTTTAATTTTTTGAAACTCCTCGTATTTTAATAAAGATTGCTCTTCAGCAAACTTTAATAATGAATATATCTCTATCCATAACAAAGTAAAAAAAATATATTTATTACTGCATGTCTTTACAGCGCGCGTTGTAAATGCGGCGCTTTCGTAACCTTCATCTGTTTATCACGGAACGACATCAGTTGGATTTTTATTTTAATATGATTCACATATATTTAACAAGCCCTGTGGTAAACATTAAAAAATAATCAATTAATATTGTAATACAATTACACATCGCGATCCTAAAATCGTGACAACGGGTAATGTCAAACTCGGTAATGCACATGACGGCAAGCGTGATGCCACGCCACAAGCTATATGATGATGGGTACCTGGTACAGTACGTTAGTCCGCTGCAATTTGAGTGCAATGCACATCACGTGACGTCACTCAGCGGATCGTTTGTTACGGCCAGGCCCCAGGGCAATGAACCAACGGCTGAATTGGACATAAGTGTCCTGCGACTCTCCGAGCCACCGACATAACGCAACAGAACTCTCAAACACGATTTACGACATTACGCCTCATTCAGTGACGCTATGCAACGCGATTGTATCATTTTAATTCGTACTTACTTGCAAAATTACCTCGACTTCCTCAATTAAAGTGGCGGTCCGCAAAAACGTATATACGCTTTTTATGTGTGTATGTCGAAATATTACCTGCCTGCTTATTTATGTGTTCACAGCTTTCGGTCTCGTGGCGAGATTGTTAAACGAATATAGAAACATTAATTGCTCCCACAATATATTTTTTTTATTCATTTCCGCTAGTACCATTTAGTATATAAACAGTTAATTGCGATAGTTTATTTAGGAAACAGCAAGTTAAATGTTATAGAAAAATAATTTAAACCACCTAATCATTTATAACGAGCTGTCAACCAATCAAGTATGGTGTAAAAATGACACCAAAACTAATACATTATTAGTTGTGAAACTTAATAGCATTAATTATATGACTTAAACATGTACAAACACACTACTACAGCACACTAAAATTCAGTATCTTAACTGTAGAATATTTCCTAACATGCCCTCTAATTCCTTAATTTTTTAGAGACTGTTTATGATGAGTGTTATAGGATACATATATGTATACATAACATTATAAATATAAAACTACTAAATATATAGTTTTACGATAACGAAAATGATGATGATTTTTTACTACAATTAACTAGACAATTTAAAACGGAGATATTCACTTATATCAAATAGTTGAGGGCATTAAATAACCACACACATAAATGTACGTTTTTATAGCAAGCATACATGCATGGTCTATTCATAGACAAAATATCCATGTGGAATTAAGTATCGTGGAGTAGTTGCCTTACATACATTGGTATGCGAAATCAGCACGTATTGTATGAAGTGGCGCTTCTGTAATTTACTACCGGAGTTACAATGTCGCGTAGTAATCAAACGTGCAAACACATTTTCATTCCGTACGCGTCACAATGTCGCGCTCTTGTATAATATAACGCATAAACATTCCAGAAATCGGCTATATTCATGTTCACAATTACATTCTTGTGTGCTACGTGTTACTCAGATATTATGTGATGGATTTCCGAGTCCAATATCGATGTCTTTATGGGTATTTTATTGATTTGTTTACCATTCAATGAAAGTATAATTTTTTTTATAAGGAAAGGACGTTTATAGGGTACGCTTTGAATATTTTTGTAACGTGACTCCAATGTCCAATTAATAATAAGAATAAATCAGATATTGGCCGATAGAGGGTCAGAAGTCGATGAAACCGACCTGTGTTTATGACAAGAGTAGGTACCTAACCAATGGAGACAAAGCACGTCAGGTCCGTAAGGATAGAGATATTTGCCATTCTGTGCTCTCTGCCTGTTCCCTAAAGAACCTGGCGTGAAAATGTAATAATAATATTAAAATTACCGGTGCATCTCGTGAACAGTTAGCCACATTCCTAATTTTAGATAGACTTTCTACATAATATAATGTGGAAATTGCAAACGAAACTAACACAAGGAGGAATGACGTGTTAAAAAGACAAAGACATAATTAGTTTTATTTTAAAAATATTATATCGTATGACAATATTATAGTTATTGATAAACAATACATATATAGCGCCGTTGAAGAAAGCTGCAACAGAACCAAGTCCACTATTCATCGCTGTAAGAAACAAATGCTAAATGAGTCACGCCTGGTCTATATCACAAATCGACTTTGGCCGTGAAGATGTGACTGCCTGCATTAATCATAATAATGGTGATAGATGTGTCAGGAGTGTCAAGAATCTTGATTCTGCAAACGCTATAGCCAATTACGGTTCTGTTGCGTTCGCGTGCTTTGTAAATACAGTAAGAAAGAGAGAAAGAGAAAGGAGTGCAATATATTTAAGTCAATTTAGGCATTTTATAATAATAGTATGGTTTCTTAAAAAAAAGTATTTTGTATTGATTATATTTTTCGATCAACAACATGATCATCATTTTAGACTTTGCAATAACGATTACAGTATTAATGCGCCTAATTTATTTTAATTTAATCAAATCAATTTAGCCTACCCTCAAGTTACAGGTGGGAGTGATAGGATTAAATCGATTAGAGAAATACTAAACGGGTTGGATATATAACCTTAACCTGAGATGGAACAAGCTCGCCTAGAAGCATTCCTCAACATCTCGCCTTGAACATCAAGTTTTAATCAGGAAGCCGAATGCTGGCGCCGGAAGACAATCGGAATGCACTCTTCGGCAGTTTGCATTGAACAGGTTCTTGCACTTGTTTGGCTTTTTTTGCATAAAGTAAGTTTGTAAGTACCTGTGTACATTATTTTTGTTGTGCCAAAGAAAAGCTTAAACGCTATTCATATCGAAAGACAACAAGGACATATTTTTAGATATTTTGATAATTATTAATTTATACCATCGTTAGCATAAATGTAGCTCTTACATCAAAATTCTTCTATCAGATTTTGCAAAGCTGTACTACTTTCTTCTTCAATACGTAATAGTTTAACTATCTGTTCAGGGTTCAACACAAAAAAGCAATGCTTCAATTGCTCTGTTCCTGATCCTATGGTAGTGTGACACGAACTAAGACGTAAACACGTCCTAAAAAGTGGCACGAGATCAGACCATACGAGATCATACGACAGATAAACGCTGCTATTTCTGACATGAAATTTTGTAATGTTTCGCAACATCCGATGCTATTAGCGTTAACAATAGAAGCGTTACAAATAATTGCTAATCGTTATATTTTTAGGTGCCGCCCTCATGTCATAAGATCATTTGATAAACTTTTGACAGTGTGCCCAAAATAAATAGTGAATTTAAATGTCTAATTTGGGATCGCGGCTCATTATCTAATTGTCTTGTTCACGCTAAAGTTCACGGTCAAGTGCGTCGGCCTATATTTTATAAACGTATCTTTAAAACAATACAATATTTCAACTTTACAATTAACACACACATTTTAGCCATAATCGATATCTACATTTTCAATGTCATTGGTAATTTTCACGATTTGTATTAGCTATTATACAGTTTTAAATTTCAAATGAGTCCAAAAATATTTTAAATTTTAAATCAAATGAGTTATGAATTAATCGTAGGTAAGTAAGTTCATTACAATACTTTAAAAGTAACTAGTATTATACTCTGCATTGTATATATCAGAAAATTTAAAGTAATTTATTGTGTATCGTCATTACCTACATCGTCCAACTATATAGGTCCGTTACGCGGTAAGCAGAGTACATTGAATGCCATATCTCTATCCCAACAGACCCGACAAGCTTCCTCTACATCCATCACTCACCTCATACATTCATTGCGTAAATTCAAAGCTGTAGTATTTTAAAACGCAGATTTCTCAGAATACTCTATACGTAGATGGTATGCAGCACGACATCCACGAACATACACATACACATACAAAAGCGATATA
>DWME01010714.1:0-10043 GCA_018244795.1 Parelbella ahira ahira
TGAAATTATTATGAACGACTAAATCGTTTTTGAATTGGATTAAATAAGATCCTTCAACGTCGATAAATATTTCAGAAATATTTTAATACATAAGAAAATCTTTTTGAATAAAACAATTATCTACCCTATTTTAGAACTGATACTCTTGCAAGTATAAGGTTGAATTCTTCGTAGATCCCCAGAAGCCAAAATAACCCTCAGATGTAAAAGAAAGTCAATATCGACATGACTATAATCATATACATATTTGGAGATTTCCAAAATCCGCGGCTCCAGCTGCAATCCAAATCTCTAGCGATTACCTAAGAAGATAAATAATTAGAAATTATTAGAGTTCGAAAATCGTTGTACTTGGCCAACCTGGAAAACTGTGGCCCTAATCTTCTTATTTAATTTTAATTAATTATGATTGTTATACCGTCATAAAGAAATATACTTACATCGCTTAAAGTTCTGTTATCGTAGGAAGGGCACGTAGCCATTCGCACATCATCCCTCGTGGCCACACAATTAGATAGACTATCACAAAGGTACTGTCTTCTCTTGCGATCCCATGCTTGTATCCAGCTGTTAAGCGTATAAATACATTATAATCTTGGAATTAAAATAATGATTCTATATAACGCGCTATTTATAATTGCTTCTTACCCAATTCCACAGTCACAAATTAAAGGATTCCCAGCAACAAGGATATCGTGAAGAAACACCGTATTTGGAATTCCCGGCCACTCCTTTTGGGACGGGTTTGGTGCTTTAATCAAGTAATTATTCCTGAGATCCAGCGTCAAGTTTTTGACACGGCCTGGTCTCCAAAATACTTCATTGGGTATTTCTTCGATGCTAGTATTATATATTGTGAGTTTTAGAACTTTAGATTGAACTCCCTACAAGAGAAAAGAAATATGTAGGTTTTAAATTAATGATGTCATTTACTACTCGACTAGTTTTTACATAATCGCTACTTACACTTAACAGGTACTGAGAGAGATGTCGTAATGGTCTTCCAGTTAATGTAATGTTACTCAATTTACACGGTAAAGGACCACTCATTTCTCTGCCTAAATCAATTTGTGTATTGTCCACGTCTATTAAAAGGTTTTCCAAGCCAGCATTATTTGCTAACATTTTAGGAACGCTAAAATCTCTAATGTTGCTATATGCTGAAATTTTAAGTGTCCTCAAACCATACATTTTGTTCAGGACGCCATGCTGAAAAAGAATAGTCGTTAATTAATTCGAAAGAAAATGTAAACGCAGAATAAAATAAAAGTATAATAGGTAATCTTATCATAAGACGAAATAGTAAATAACATCCAAAACTTAATACAACAATTGGTTTTGTACCTCTAGAATACTTAAACGAAGCCGTGTAATATCAAGGTATTCTAAACGTGGAGAAACTCCATATAAGCTGGTATTCATGAGGGCTGAGATAGGATTTCCAGATAATGATAGCCATCGGAGATCGTTCAGAGAATGCGTCGCCTGTCAAAGAATATAACGAGTGATAAAATATATTGATCACATGAAAAATTTAGTATTTTCTCCTATTGTAATAATTTCTCATATTGTCATAAAACATACCACTGGTACTTTAGTGAAATCGTTGTAAGAAAGATCCAGAACACGTAGCCGAGTTAAATTGCTTGTAGTATCTGGCAGAATCGATGGAAGATTGTTGTATGATACATCTAAACTCTTCAATTTAGGCAACGGCATTGATGGCAGCTAAAATCGTCAAAAATTATGTTTACTATAAGTCAAGCGATTTTTTTTTAAATGTTTAATTGTATTGGGACAGAAATGTTCGTAAAGACGGATATAATTTATTTATACAAACCAGATGTTTTAGAGAAATGAGATTTATTTAAAATCGACTTACAGACATCAGGCTGACATTTTTCAATCCTAAATGAGATAACCTTCTCTCCAAGCCCTTAAAGATGCTATTGCCTCGTTCGCCGTTGTTGAATGGGGAGTTATTACTTAAATCCAGCCAACGGAGTTTTGGTAACGCTGCGAATGATCCGCCTTCAATTCTCACTAAGTGATTGTTCGATAAATCCAACGAAGCGAGAGACTACAAATTTAAACACGAGCAAAAGTAGAATCAATTCAATAAAGTTTTACGTTATTATAATATTATTATACAAAAGGTGGAAGATTTAAATTATAATTAACATGAAATGATAATAAATAATAATTTTGAAACTAAAATACTAGTCAATAAAAATACAGCAGAAAAATAAAAAGTGCAATATTAAAATTAAGGCTACTGAAGATAGTACTACAAATAAATGCAAACAGGTAAGCGCGTGCTTCATAGCAGAATGTACATGATGCATTTAGATCAAATGTAAGAAAAAACAATAAATGTGTGATATCAAACCAAGCGTTATTATTATAAAAGGAATATCATTGAATTGACAACGCAATTTTTATATCAGTTAATTCATAAAACAATGTAATGAATAAACATATTGAAAAAGTAGGCAAACTCAAAGAAGCGTCTAATAAAGTCTTGTAAAGAAATCCGATTGCATCATCTACGACTTCTAAGATCCGAAGGGTGTCTACCTTGTACAGAATATTCTGCGGGTATTGTTTTTTTTGATGGAACACTCTGGTGTGATCTCGTCTAGCGGTGTGGTACATGTACTCATCGCTGTAGTCGGGGTCCTCGGGCCAGTACTCTCCCAATTCGGGGTTCTGGCAACACATGCAGGGACGGGAATTGTTAGCTTAACTACCACTCTAGCTCTACTGTTTCGGTTAGTCCAATCAAAAGGTTTAATGCTTTTAAAGAACTAATTTCTTCTGTGTAAACGACACTTTTAATATTATAATATTATTTGAAATATTTTTTAATTTTAAACCGATAACTCGTGTCATAAAAGAGATTATAATTATATATTCAACCTGTTTTACATGGACAATTTAATATTTCAACTAAATTATTTTGTCCATGTACAGAAAATATTAGTTCCACAAAATCCAATCGCAACATTACATCACCAGTTCAAATATAAAATTGTTATATTCAAATACATATTACAATATAAATATTTACAGTACAGATCAAACAAATACAATCTTTATAATCGATACAAGCGGTTAGTTGTTAAAATTCCCTTATAACGTAAATTATAAATAGCCATAATTAATAACGTGGCAAAGAACTTACCCTATAACGTTGAACGAAATCCGCAATAGATATTGCGGGAATAGTGTTGCCACTAAGGTCAAGATCGACAAGGTTTCCAGCCGCTGCCGCTGATAAGGCACTTGTTGGTATTCTAGATAATTCGTTTTCAGAAAGATCAAGACTGAAATTCGATAAATAATGATTTCGTTGTATAAAAAACATCTAGTTAAACATTCGTTGTAATATTTGTATTTTTCTATAGTTAATTCTGATAGAGCAAAATTTTGGCGATTTTCAAGATTTAGATTTTTTAAATATTAAATTTACTTCGAGATTACGAGTACCTTTCCAAAGCCGGCGATGGAATCAAATTATCGGCTACGTTCTTCAGCCGATTATGTGAAAGATCCACAAACGTAAGAGCTTGCATATCGTGGAATACTTGAACTGGAAGATCGATCAAATTATTGTGAGACAAATTTATTATCTGGAACATAAATATTTACATGAGGAATTGACATTATATCCATAAATACTACGTTTTATAAAGCTGCTTTTAATTAAGGAAGCATGTTTTTGTTGACTTTTATCTCACCTGTAAATTCTTAACTTTCTTGAAGCAATCATATTCCATGTGAAATATTTGATTGTGGGACAAGTCTAAATATTGCAGCATTAGCATAGATCCAAACACCTCTCTTGTAATATTTCTTAAGTAATTATGAGATAGATGCAGCTCAGACAACGTTAAGTCTGCGTGTCTAAAATAATATTACGTAATAATTTTATTTAAAAAACATGAGTTTTTATACGAAGAAAACTTGTACATAAATGAAAAACTCAACGATAAATTAATTACCAACCTGAAATAATAGGGTGCAATATATGAAATATTATTATGCGAGAAATCCAAAACTCTAATATTCACTGAAACTGTTCCAAGGCCTGAAAGAAAAAAGTGTACGACTAAAAGACAAATTATTGCAGAGTTTTATGTTATTAACGAGGTATGTAATTTACAACGTGTGAATATAAGGAAATATATGCTTATTCACAATATAAAACATAACATTACTAACACGAAACTAAAGGAAGGAAAATAGCAAATAAAAAAGTGATAAAGGTACTTACTTATAGTAGTAGCTATAAAAAGAGAAGAAAAGATGAAAAATAACAGAAAAGATATTATAAGAATAAGGAAAGTAAAGAAAAAATAACAATAAAATTAAAGAAGAAAAATAAATTTAAAAGACATATAGTTTAGAAATTAAACTTACTTTGAGCTTTGGGTGGAGGATAAAAGTTTGAAGTGAAGAAACTAGGTGCATTTGAATCTGTCAGCGCTATAATTCTATTGTAAGACACATTGACTTTTAATGCTGTAGCAGATCCCACTTGGTCAAATATAGAGAATTTAAATGTCTCTAGTCTGTTGAATGATATATCGAGTCTGAAACATAAGTCAAATATAACTTATTGATCGATGAAGTAGGACAATATTTTTTAATAGGTGAGTTATTGTAAATATCTACAGGTTTTTCGATTTCTGTTTTGATTTCTACGATATTCCTCGATAATCCCAATAAAAAAAAGTACAAATTACAAAAATACTTACTCTTTAAGTGCTGGCAAGTTTTGGAAGGCTTCTTCACTGATCTCATCGATTCTGTTTCCTTTAAGTTTTATAGTCTTTAAGTTATCAAGACTGGTGAAAGCTCTTCGCTGTATAACCTGGATTAAATTATCCTCGATCATAATTTCTTGTAGTTCTATTAAGTCTACAAAAGTGTGCATAACGATTTGGTTCATTTTGTTCAGAGATAAACTAATCGTTTCTAGTTGTTTGTGAATGTCGCCCTGAAAAGTTATTCGCCAAATTGAATTATGTTGATATTGCATGTATTTTTTTCTTTACATTGTTTGTTCGACACAACAAAGTAATTGTTATGATCTTTAACTTTTGTTACCTGCAGGGTTCCTTTAGAGAAGTGATCAATTAGATTGTCTTGCAGATTCAGCGTCTTTAACTTGGAGAGGAAATGGAATGATGTATCCGGAACATTCTTCAGCCTGTTATTGCTAAGATCTAGGTAATTTAATTCGATTAACGCCTTCAGCGGTTCGAAGGGAAGAATTTTTACGTCGTCAGCTAAGCCGTTCGCCATTTTCAAAGTCGTCAAACTGTGCAACTAGAATTTATATGTATATCGTTTGTATGAGCGCTATTACGGTGATCATTGAAGAAATTAATTATGTATAAAAGTAGTTCTTAAAATATTTTTATTTCTACAATATGTGTAATAAGCAGTATATGTAATAACAAAGCACAAAACACACAGTGTGTGTCATTAGACATATTTGTACGTAATAAATCAAACAGCAAATAAAATGTAACAAAAATCTGAGTACGTGTACAAATATAATATGATCATAGCAATATCGATATTTTTATCTTCGATAGCTAATCTACATATTGACGGAATGTTGCAAAAATTCTTACCTCGACAAAAGCAAAAGGATCTATGAATTCAATATTATTTTCCGATAGATCCAATGTTTTGATTGTTCTTACATGTTGAAAAGCACTCGCTTCTATACGAAGAACCGTACTGCCGAATATTTTCAAATCTTCCAATTCCACTCCATATTCGAGGAAGTCTTCTGCGGTGATACTTCTCCTTATCAATTTGCTAATACCCAAGTACCGTAAGGAACGCATTCTGTAATGTAATATAAATATGTATTAAGTACAATTCAGTACTGTTTAATTCACGTTAAACATGTACGAATTTTCAATTCTTACTTTTTACAAACTTCAATTATTTATTGTTGGTCATTAACTTAACTTAATCAAATTTAATATAAACAATTAATCTATTAAGTTATTTATTTATGAAAACAGAAAAGAAACATGCAGTTTTCTTGAAAGTATAGTTAATTTTACATTTTTAAGCATTAGTTACTTATCAAATATGTACTTGTAAATATGGGGGGTTTAGCTGGTGAGGTTGCAAAGTTTCTCTTCATGGTCCCCACAATACGTGTTAAATATCTAACGGTATTCAGAATTGAACGAAGTGTTGAACCTTATTTAACTATTTTATCTTACTTCCTTATATCCTGTAGAGTCATCTCCATTGAAGAAGAGCCGCTGATGTCAAGATAAAACAATTTGTACTGGAAGTTGTTGAACGAGGTGATAGAATATTCGGATGGGATTGTTGAGGTCAACAAGTTTGTGTCCACCTAAAAGCATGCAAACAAACGATGGCATTACTTTGATTATTATTGTATGATATTGTACTTTTTAAAATATTCCTAAAATTTCTATCTCACGATACAAAAAGAACATAGATTTAGAAATACATCTAGGGCGTTTGATTAAATGTTTTCTCTGAATTCACGGCGTTCCAGGCTGTCGATTCAACTGATTAGGGGCGACTAGGAATTGTTTTGTTGAGCTCTGTTGATTTTGTAGCTCAACGCAGTCAGTTTCAGTTGCTTGGGTATAAACTGATAAGTTGCTTCGGGTGACCTAAAACGAACCAGCACGGTACCACAGATTGAGAAAGGCTTGAAGCTTGGTGCTGGTGGTTATTTATCGAATCGCAAGTCAAAAGCGTATCCATATATCGCTAAGTAAAACAGCATTGTCTATATTGTATGTTTAAATAATATATTTTACATCTATATGTTTCTATTTCATTATTTTTTACCTTGTTCTCCCTTAAGTTGAGAAATCTCAGCGAGTCCAATTTATTGAGCATGAACTTCGAGATCATAGTCAGATTATTTTCCGACAAATCTAAACTCTGGAGGCTGTTCTCGAGGCCAGCGAACGATGCTGGAGACAGCTCGGATATGCTGCAGTCGCGGAGGGAGAGGGATTTGATCTTCGCGTTCCTGAAAGCGTCTTCCTGTAATGACAGACAGAAATTATATTAAAAGCAATCCAAATAACTCATTCTACCATCGTATGTGCGTACAGGCATTAAGATGTTCCTTGCAATTGCAGGTTGTCAGTACAAACAAAGGACTTCTGTAACGTCATATGAATTTGCCTTATGGTAACTGTTAACTATTAATGAAATGATAGGACATTACTACAAGAGTATACATATATTATAACGACTATGTAGGTCTACTTCGTATATTTTTAATTCGCTATAACTTGCCAACAGGACAGATAAAGAATTATCGTTAGTCAAAAGTATGATATATTTAATGATTGTGAGTATGGCACTTAAATATCATCCGAATTACGTGCCCGTTCATGTAAATTTGTTTCTAATTAAAAATACCGAATAGTATTCTTTTTAAAGTATAAATACTTTTTAATAAATTCTTGTAAATTTGCTTAAAAATTTACTTATGTAAGGAATATCTATGTTAATACGTATGTAGGAATGTATATATTATATACAATTAGGCAGGTAGTCAATACAATTATGAGTAAAATTAAATCTAAGCACATAATAGGTTTCGCACAATTACAAGCGCAGTCCTTTCAATACAATGTCATTAGGGATCATTATACAAAGGTATAATATATAATTGTGCATCACGGAACAGGTTTTCAAGTTTAATTATACCAGTGTTGGATTACATCAGTGTTTTATCTGTACATCAGCGTCAGTAGAATGTCAAGGTACAAGCAAATTTACTTACTGGTTCACTGAATAAGTAATATACGGATTTAATTGTAAATGGGAAAAAATATTTTTCTGTGTGTAACTAGGTATTACGTGCCCCTTAGTTTAAAGTGTTACAAAAGAATAAATAAATAAATAAATATTTTTAATTACTTAATATTTACTCGATCAGTGAGTAATCGGCTGTTTCATTTTGGTTCTGCGCTAGTCGCACAAAACATGTCAAGACTAGAATGGAACAGATTTTAGTGCCTAGTAGGTACACTCATATTGCATTCTGCGTGACTTTCCGTAAACATGAGACCGAAATACTGCATCGGAACGCTACTAGTTCATACTCGTATTTACAGAATGTTTCTGTCAAATATTTATTAGAAACACAACTGGTTGTAAACTAGTGCATAGCTTTTTGAACGGAAACGAAAATAACCACTTGTGTTTAATATTACTGTGATTTACTTACAAAATAATGTATGTGCACTGTTTAACAGTTGTATGCAGTAGATATAATGAACTAAATTTAATTTGAATATCCTCGTTTAACATTTATATATTTTCACCGACTTTATATTTAAGTTATAGGAGAATTCGGATAAAAAGTATCTTGTCTATGGTTCTTGGTTTAAGTGGATTAATTCTTATAGAATTTGCGTTTAATAGTAATATTTACGGAATATTAGTAGCATTCCACTAGCAGTTATATTTAATATTTATATACGACTACGGTAACTTATAAATTATGATTAAATGTACGACAAAAGTCAACATTACTTTAGGGCTTAGATGATAGAATTCACAGTTTCATAAGAGAAGCGATCCAACATCAAATCAAGATGAAATGAAAATCGTACATTAAACAGGAAAATGTATTTTTTTAATCACACGCAGGAAAACGTGAAGAAATACGCATCGCCTGGTGTTACTGTAGTTTCTGTATCATAATTGTGACCAAAGTCTACAACTAGCAGTCTTACAGTTTCATTTTATTAAATTTAATAATATAATATCTAATGATTCTATTACCTGTTCTCACGTATCTATGCTACAAATGATATTATTAGCAAACTCTTCTCTCGTTTGTTTGGAGTCTTTTGAGAAGTTATTCGTTCATCAATATTTGTGTTAAAACATATGTAGGTATACTAATATTTTATTTATATACATTGTATACTTATTTCACTTGAACATTTCAAAAACTTACCCTCACAATGTAAATTGGATTTCCGTCCAATGACGTTTGGTTCAGAATATTGAAGTACTTAAATGACCCCGGCGGCAGAATGTTTATGATGTTGTTGTCTAATCTGAAAACAGAAGTTAATAAGATATTTATGCACTATATCACTAGCACCATAAATAAGAAGCATGTTTCAATTTGTAGAAGGGAGTATGAGGCATTGATTATGGGAAAATCTGAGCTAACACACCGAGTGGAAGAAAACAGCATAATATGCTGGATAGAAAAAATATTCATATGTATGTATCCTGTAACCATGCAAAAGTTGCAAGATTAAATTATTGTACATTGAAATAATTGTACAATTTAAAATAATTGTGCAATAGGACATTCGCATAACAAACTATTATTATTTACAATTTGACGAGACGAGAAAAAAATTGCATAATTGCATCAAGAGATGTACATTTTTGTTTATTACGTTGCATACATATATGATCATCACGTGTGAAGTTTATACCGAAGTGACAGATTTGAATTCTAAACATTTGAATTGAAATACTTATATTAATTATATTTCGAAAAAGGACTGTTATGACAACCAGTGTCCTAAATTAACGCCATTTTCGAGTGTAATACCTTGTTAACTTCTTTCGTTAACATTCTCCGAAGGCGTCTGATAAGATGACTTCTTTGGTTGAAAAGTATGATTCGATTTTAATTATGGGCAGCATTTTGATAAAAAGTACTTACTTTAAAGTGTCCAATGAAAGCATAATGCCATTCAAATCGTGCGCCGGTGGTACTTGTTTGATCAAATTGCTGGACAAATCCAGCACTCTCAGCTGCCGAAGCGGAGCGATCTCCTCGTATGGAATGTACGCGAGCTGATTGTCGCCTAGCAGCAGCTGAAATAAGAAATAAGACCTGTATGGAAATATAATTGGATACAAATATTTATTAATTATTTGTAAAACGTAACATCACGCCTTTAATCCTCGAAGGGGTAGGCAGAGGGGTGTACTACACCCCCACGTTTCACCAGTTACGTTTAAGTCCCATGGAATAG
>DWME01010715.1:0-10043 GCA_018244795.1 Parelbella ahira ahira
CAGGACCTCCCGATCAGCAGCCGCGCTTGCAACCACTCGACCAACGAGGCAGTCAAAATAAATAACGAACAATACAATAAATCTTTATTGTACACCAGAAAGATACAACAGAGTCAATAGAACATTTTATTTAACGCATACAATAGGCGATCTTATCGCTAACAAACGACCTCTGCCAGGCGACCTTTTAATTAATTTTAATAAAATTTCTGATTTAATTATCATGAAATTGAAACTTTAATAAAATAAAAAACCTTACAAATGATCTCTGGTAAACCGTAACGACTCAGTGCGAAAGCTAATCATACACATATCTATAAATGACATACTCTTGGGCCAATATGAAAATGCGGTATGGGCGAAGTCTCATCAGTATCGGGCGAAGTCTGTGTGCCGGTCTGAGCCAGTCGTCCGCCCAACATCAGCTCGCCTTCCATCATGTCATCCTGTAACGAAATCTGTCTCTCTATATACCGAGTTCAAATACGAATAGAGCTAATAAATTGAAATGTAATAAATATATGTACATATATCATAATAATTATTATAGGAAATAATAATTATTTCCGAGCAAAAACAAATCCAATTTTGGCGCTTACGATGTACTCGACTCCAACAAGAAAAACAAAAAAAGAACTGAAAGAAACTATTAGCGAAATGTTATTCATAACGGAAAAATCTATATCACAATGTTTATAATATTTCCATAGTTATAGATCCCTAGACTATAGATCCAGCGCTCGCGTGTGTTATGCATTGAGCGTTCTGTGTAAAATCCCTGTGATCAACACTGTACATGTCTACGATTACAAACGTAAATTCACGTCTGTACCTGTTTGAAGGTAGACAGAAGAGAGTAGTACACCCCCACGTTTCACCAGTCAACTCATGCATTCCATCATGAAATAGGTCGTGAACCTATTGTTATATACCGGGCACAAATCCAGATCCCGAACTACTACTACGAATTGCAAGTTAGACAAAACCAGTAGTTTCCGACCCTGGCATCGAATCCCGGGCGTCTCGCTCGGGGATCGCACTTACTCGACCGTCAAGGCAGTTAAATAATTATGGAAACGATCCCCATTTATGGAAGTACCTGAATAATCCAGGCAAACACAGCATAACGCTTATTCCTTACGTGACGTATTTTACTGTGTTAAAATGTGTCATGATAGCCTACTGGTTTAGAATTCAGAGTCAAACTCCAGGGTTCCTAGGTTAAAATCCATGACGCGCACCTCTTTACAAAAATGTGCATTTTAAGATTGAATATAACTTTCTAACTATAAAGATAAACATCGTGAGGAAACCTGCACACCTTAGAGCTTACCAATAAAAACTCTAAGACTTAAGAAGTCTGCCAACCCGCGTTTGGGCAACGTGGCACACTATAGCCTTAACCTTCTTATTATGAAAGGAACAGCGTTCCAACAGTGGAAAGATAAAAGGGTCGAAACGAGAGAAATAGAATACATCAAGTAAGGTAAAATCGTTATGCTGAGTACACATACCTAACCCGGTATACATGCCATAAGCCGCAATACGGAACCTCGAAATTTTAACTTTGAAGTTTTAACAATACCTCTGGCATAGAACTGGCATCGCGAAGGTTTTCGCTGGAGCGGTACCGAACAGGCGCCCACCAGTCGTCAGCGTTGCCGTTGCTACGGCGCGGGTACCGCCTGAGGACAAATTTCAGCTTCTATTTTTGAACACTGCTCGGCACGTGTAGACGATGAGCTCACAAACAAATTATCCGAATATATAAACAATCCAATTACGACCTCTATTCAGCTTTACCAAGTAGATCGTATGACATGTTAACAAATATACCTATATCTATTCATTCCAAGTTCAATTATCTTATGACGAGTTTAAGCGACCGACTTTGTTTATGTTTTTTAACTGATGTAGCGACAGTACTGTCAATCATATTCTTCGTTGAAAATGTTAAAAATATCAAGTTACGGTTCTGACCAAATTGTCTAGATAAATACACATAACTATCAGTGTGTATTCTATCAATAAAGCATCTAGTATTTGTAGAGAAGTTATCCAACGGACATAGAGACAAACGTCCTGTTATGATCTTTATATATGTATATCATGAACATAATGACAGTATGAAAAGGTAGGCTCATTACCGCGACCCAGACGAATCGTGTAGGCGGGTTATTGAAATCAAATAAGGAGCGTATTCCAAAATCAAATAATATAAAATGAAATTGCCCGTAATTACATAGCGTATATAATAAATAAACACGATTAAAATGTCTGTATGTATTTCAGAAATAATTATCACATGTTTATAATACGTTACCTATTAATATGTCTCCGTCAGAACCAGTTCGTAATTATTTACATAAACTAGCGCAACAGAGTAAGCATATTTACATTATTTCAAGAGCATATTTTAAAAAATCCGGAACATCAAGAATGTACAAAAAAAAAAATAATCTAAGATGAATGAAGTCTGCCAACCCGCACTTGGCCAGCGTGGCAGACTATGGCCTTAACCCTCTCAATATGAGAGGACACCCATATTCCAACAGTGGAATGACTAATGGGTCGATTATTATTATTATTATCTTTAATAAAGTACAATGGTCCATAATTTTTCAGTGTTATTGTCTCATATTTCGGAACGAACAGTTATATCACCGTATTTTCCTTTTGTACATTTTTCATTTCTATATTGTATATATTAGCATATCTTCCGTACTCTGTCTGTACTTCCTTTCAACTTTTTATTGAATACAAAATTGTATTAATTGCGAAGGACTGTATTACCATCTTTCTTTTTTCTATTATTTGCTATGTTATTTTATTGAAGCTATTAATCCGCTAAGCAGCAGTTCTTGTCTCTTTGCTATCAGCTGTAATGGGTGTGGCAAGCAACGACAGTGTAATTATGGGTAGCTTATTTTTGCTAGTCTTCTGGAATTCAGTTTCTCTTAGCAATTAAATTGTCCTGGAGTAAGCTCATGAGGCTGTACCAAAATAGACTAATTAAGAGGTCATTTTACATGGGTAGCGGAAATTATCTGTGCTCTAAAAGAGTGTTACACTGAAAGGATACTAGTAGCCAACAATTGAAGGATAAAACAGTTGTTGAAGTTGATAATGATCATGATCATGAGGATGGCAATGACAATGATGCTGATGATGATGACGACGACGACGATGATGTGCTTGTGAAATGTGATTGGTTGACCACATGTGCTTTTGCTTAAAAATACAACCCCGATCACAGTCATCGAAACTGTTATAACGCGAAAGAAGAAATAAAAAAATATCACTTTGAAACGTAGCGAAAACCGGTCAACCCTGCCAACTCTGGGTAACAGTAAGTAATGTTCCAGCGAGCACCAGTAACTTGGCTGACGTCCAAAAATCCGCCACCTAACATAATCTAGATAATGCGATCATTATTATGCGATGATGGAAAGCATTTGCTGACATTGTTCTTTTGTTCTTAATTTATTTTATGAGTAATGAACTGCGGGTTGATTTTTCATGCTTGTCCTCAACGATTTTTGTAAAGTTGAGTAATTATTACGCAATTTACTTTAGGGTTACAATTACAGCTATTGCATGTTAATGTTTGTTTACTTCTGTTAACAAAATTTTTGTTCTTTTCCTGAAATTAATTTTAGGCTTCGCCAAGAAAACACGAATAGTAGACCATTTTCCAATTCAGTAGATTTTTATATAAAATTTCCTTTGAGGTCTCTCATGTATTAAGCACAGGAGAGGATATCTAATCAGGCGCACATGGTTTTGGGTCGAACCCAAAATGCGGGGTTTATAAATACATAGTTATCCAAAATAACCAGTTGACCTTTACATATTAGTATTCAGCCAGAAAGCCGAAAGGTTGGCGTAATGGGGTGACCTTTAAAGTTTTATTAATAAATAATTTTCTAGTAAAATTTTTTTTAGGCTAGAAATTTTAATATTAAAACGATTTGTACTTAGTAGAGTTAATGTTTCAGAGAATTAAATTATAAAAAATAGTTTGAATATTTACTTTTTAAGTACTCCGAAGCTGGGTAACTTTAGTCATAAAGGAATATTAATTAGTTAAATAACTATAGTTTTATTTCATAAATAAACAATTGGTTCGCATTTCTCTTTAGTTGTACAAATTGATTTTTGCCAAAATTATCAATAACTTTTTTGTAGTTCAAATTTTTGAGTACTTTGACATTTAATTTATATTTTCATAGATTAGGTATTGAGGGTAATTTTTTTCTTTTAGTGCGTCATCTCAATTATTTATATTTTATACTCAAATTCTGTTATCGAGGTTTCTATAAAAGACTAGAATTTTGTTCACATTTTCCTTTTATAACCATATTTGATCATTTCTTCCTATCTCTTCATATAATACTTTATATTATCTTCATACTACATTACTACTACTTCTCAACATACCTCATTTAATTTGTACAGTTCATTTATGTTATTGATGTACGTACTTTTGGTTCCGGGTGTAATGAAAATGGAATCTTCTGGAATCCGTTCAATATACACGGCGTAGTGTCGGAAAGCGTTGTGGGACGCGTACATAATGTAATACGTATGTTCCGTACATTACGCTAGTGTAATACGTGCATTGTGTATTTTAATTAATTTGCTCTACGTTCGTATGGATACATTGTACGTTATCAAATGGGTTTGAGCTATCCATTAACATTTTCGTGATTAACAACTTTAAATTAAGAGTGATGAAGACGGATTCAATGCTTGATGGCGTAACTCTGTATAATGGAAAGAATATACATACAAATGTATGATATTATTATGTATTTGTAGTAATGTGTGATATTTAATGTGGTCTTTAACACACGGTGTGATATGGGGTTCTTCAAACGTTGCGGTGAAAAGTTCCTTGGTAAGCCCACTGATGGTGCGATTGCCCATTCACAACGTTGACCACTGACCACCACGTGGGTCATTTGTCTGTTTACCATGCTTTTTTAAGTATAAAAAATATGTATTGATTATATATAACATAATATTGAATGTTATAAAAATGTTACAGTTGATTCTTCTAAAAAAGAATGGGAGAGAATGAAAAACACAGTCTCCATAGATGATGTAATCGAGAGAATATTCCAGATACAAGAATAATATAGATGAAAATGATATTGATGTCAAACTGGAGCTAAACAATAAATTATATTAATAGTTAAAATGGATTCAGATATTTGGGGAACTGTAATAACAGTATTAGAAAAATAAAAGAAGCTTCTAAGGACAATAATGAAAAACAAGTTTCGTAAACAGTTGTAATAAATATCGGTAATGGAAGACGGAAAACGAAAAGAAAACACAGTGAATGGCTTCGGATATGATTTGAATATGGGGATAAAATTTCACAGGAATGATTATTTAAATATTTCGAATATACATATATTATGTCGCAAAACTAGTGGAATGAAAAAGACAATTGATGAGGTTGCAAACTTATGTTGCATAACAAATCTTTGCTACTGGATAATATCTAATAAATTTCTGATTAATTTCAAAATTTAACCAGTGACGTAATCAACTTCGTTCGTTGGCAACAACCTTTGTGATCTAGCGAGAGGATTTTCAATGTCAAATCGATAAAAATTTATTTGTTTTTGAGCATAATATTTGGAGATAGCATCTTGGGCGTCGTCCAAGTATTCAAATATTTTGTCACAATAGCGTTATAGTGATTGGAAAATGTGTAACTTTTATAAAGAGCCTCGATAAGTTATTTACATATTACAGCTTAGACCTACACAATACATAGCGGGCACAGCATAGGGTAAACTGCCATGCCATTATTAATAACGAATGGTCATTATCAAATGTGGAGAACAGACAGAATTGACTAAAGAAAACAGAAGTCATGACATAATCAAACAGTACAGTGTTATACAAGATTCGGTTCAAAGGATCAGGAATAATAATATGTACCTACATATGTATGTTATGTGACATAGTATGTTCTATAACATATATGTATGTACATATGTTAAATGTAGCAGACAGAAGAATACAGATAGCTGTAGGAGAGAAAAAGATGAAAGATAACGATGGTAAAATTTATCACACCACTCACCTGAAACTCAAGCTTGTACAAGACGGGAAATTTCCGCCGCTGTTCGCAGAGCTTCGGGAAACTTTTCAGCTCGACGGGCCTGTCCGGGATCGTCTCCGATATCGAGCCGTTTTCGTCCGCTGCCAACATAAACCAGTGTTAGTGTCATTATACAAGAGAGTAGTTATTTGAAAATGGAACTCAGCACTTCTATAATATGATATTCATAATGATCAGTAATCATTTTGTGACGTGAATTGTCTGTAAGACGCATTGGACTGTATTAATAATGTAATTGTTGATTCACGCTAATTGTCTCAAAATTTTTCTGAGAAAGGAATAAGAAAGCTGACAAATGCTTGAAATAGTAAAATAAATTATAGAAAAGTACCAAAACTTGCACGAAATCCTAATTGTTTGTATTTATTATTAATATTGCATTGTATCGTCGCGATAGGTCGCTTAGGGGTAAGCAGAGCGTACCGACAGCTACTCGTAATTCCTATCTTTACAAATTTAAATTACGTTTTCTACATCCGTCACTTTTTTCATTCTTCACGTACTTGTCTTAAGTTTCATTTATATTTTTGTTGGGTTTTTTGGTTAATTCTGATACATTTTTGTAGCATGTCAGTATTCAAATAACTTAAATCTTAATTTTGCTAATTAATATAGCAACTTTTAACCGTCCAATATAAGAAATAGTTTTATTTAAACCTTAAGAAGAATATTGTGAAATTGTACAAAAATGTTAGAATACTTTCATGACAATTAATAAGAATCAGAAGGCACTTTTACTAACATTTTAATTGCACTTTATAATCTACTATGTATTAAGTGTTTGAAGTGTTTTTGAGAGTGTATAAAAACAAGGGTCTTTAAGCCACACCACGCTTAGGCGAGAATATCATTAATTTTAAATAACATGCATAAAACGCTTAACATTAATTACGAAATGAGATATTAGCAGTTTATATTTAATATTGTACTAAGTATAACTAGGTATTTCACCTGTAATTAATCGGCACGCACCTTGAACATTGAGGGACTGAGTTAAAGAGAAGAAGAGAGAACGAGAGAGAAAGAGAGACAGAGACAGAAATTGTGATTTTGTACACAATATGTTTTAATTTCACTGTAAAACCGGCAAACTGTTAAAAATTAAGCCACTATTTTAACGCAAACTTTTGTAAATATAGGGATATTCGGAACCTATGTGAAATACGAGGAAATTAATTCGTCTCAACACTTTGGCGAATTTCATGAATTTTCATTGGCTTTCAGTAGCATGTTACAAGTGAAATACGGTAATGGATTCTGTTAATTTCGTTACTTTTGATGTTTACTTAATTATTACCTATGACGTAATTACTTATAATGTACCTCCAATGTAGTCGTTTATTTTTTTATTTGTCTTTACAGCTTGTTATTTCTTTTTTCAGGTTTCGTTGCCATGGAAACCTTAAAAAATCCTATAAGATTTTTTATTCCTATAAGATTTTGCGTTATTTTAATGGCTCGTTTAAAACAGACGCCTGTATCATAATATCAAATATGATCAAATGTATACAAGTGGCATAACATGTATAACTTTCTCATATTAATAAGGATTATATTCACATCCAATGTTATTTAGCGAGTTCTTTCAATAAAACACTGTTAGAACTGATTCATGTTGTTGTTTTTAAACTGATTTCATTATTTATAATTATTATTTTATCCATTCATTCTTTTCATTTAAACTGATTTCATTAACTATAATTATGATTTTATCAATCCATTCTTTTCCCTTCATAAATCACATTCGAAATTCGAATTATTTCAGTTTTTATTAAATTGTAACGACCTTATTACTAACATAAAGTCTATATATCATATTTTTTAGTTAAGTTGAGAATTTTAAATAAATGTATATAAAAATGATATTTAAAATAAAATTGTTTTAGTAATTTTTTGCATAGAATTTTAATCGCCATTTATATTGTAACGGAAATTTTATTATAAATTATCCGAACGCAAACTTTCCCGCTATAATAAATCCGTTTACGAACTATCAATGCGTAGCACAGAACGGTTCTAACAAGCGATAATGAGTAACTCTAGAAAGTTTTATGACAAGACTCGCCCGTTAAGCGTGTTGCCCGAACTCATTCCTTAAGAGTTTTCCTTCTCTAGTAGTTTCGTTATTAGCGCGTGTCCTCAAAGTGTAAGAACTTGACTTTTCTTTCACTTGTTAGGAATCGCTAGTGATGTCATCGTTGATTTACTGCAGATTATTAAAACATATTAAAGACAAAGGGGGTTATGTTTGATTTTTGTGATTTTAATTATTATCAATATAGCGGTCACTGATTGTAGGTAGTGAAGACCAATTATTTTATGTTGTGTCGGGAATGGGAAACCGTTGTTTTAAAACAATTTGGCTTTCGATATGATGATGTTATCAGTTGTAGGTATGTTTACTAAAGGTAACCATCTATTTTTCATCCAACTATTTTTACCACCGTTTATACACTTGGTATTTTTTTTTAATAAACTAAACCGATTATGTTTACTGCCAGTGTTAAGTCATGCGAGGAACAATGTCAGTGAGATTATTATATGATAGGCTCAACTTCTCTTCCATGCTGGGACATAATATGTACCTATATCGTAACTGGTCAGAGATGACTGTGAACTACACACCTCTGCCTACTCCTTCGGGGAATTAATAGAATGTTTTGTTGTTTATACAATAATAATAGACATTTAAACGAAAATCCAAATAACCAGTTGGCGTATTTCGAATATCTAAATATTTCAAAGCAAAACTCAATAGAGTGATATTTTCTCTCATTGTTAGTTGGACTGAGATATGATTTTTAACTTCAGAGTGTTCTAAAACAAGAATCGGTTCGATCATTTATATTTGTCATTGTAGCTGTGAACGATATGGATTAAACCTATTTGGATATTATTGGATAACAATTTAATTTATGTATGAATGTATGTATGTATGTATGTACATACATTAAGTTATACAATAAATGGTCATTTAGTTCATACATTTAGGCGTAGGACCTGCAAAAAAATATTGTTTGACGGTAAAACGTAATATAAACTAACAACATATTTACAAGCATTGGAGCAGCGTGGTGAAGTATGCACCAAGCAACGCCTGTAATTAAAGGACATATTCGTACGATGCCACGTACGAATCTTATAGCGGTCCTATTTCTTACTTCCTACTGCCAGTTGGAAGTAAGGCTCGCTGCTAATGACTAGGCTGATGCCTGTTTCAGTGCACTGCTGAACATATGCTTCTACTAATGAGCTAAAATAATTGCATAACTACTAGCGTTTATTATTATTGTGTTTATACATTTCATCCAATTTAACAAGCGTTTTACTCTTTCGCTGGACTTTATCATTATATTCCCGGCTGTACATAGTTCGACAAATGAATTCCTAAAATTAATTTGAATTGTTCACAACTCGCCCGCTGTTTGAGTCGCGCAAAGTTGACAATTGGTTACAATTTATAGGATTCGTGTTAGTTTTTGCCGCTCTTTGGCTAACTGCTGACATTTAATATTATAGGAATATTGAACGTTTTATTTCATAGTATCTGTAAATGAGTTTTTTAAATTATTTATATTTAAAGGAGTAGGTGAGATACTGGCTGATGAGGGTATCAGAAGTCTTCTAAACCGGCTCGAGTGTATGTAGAGAGAAATGGATGTAGAAAAAGCCCGTCGGGTTTGTAAGGATAGAGATACATATTTGGCACTCGGTTCTCTCTGCCTTTGCTACAATTGAATATATTTCTTATAATTCGTTAAATCTTGAAAATAACAACAATATCTTATAAATCTCATAACGTCACGACACGTAATCTTTGAACGGGAGACAGAGAAGTGTAATAGGTAGAGACCCACCATTCACCAGTCACGTTTACATTCCATCATGGACTAGATGGTGA
>DWME01010716.1:0-10042 GCA_018244795.1 Parelbella ahira ahira
GCGGGCGGCGGCTCGGTCTCCGCCTCGCCCGCACCCCCTCGACCCTCCACCGACGACGCCGTGGCGTTGCCCACCCAGCTTTAACCAACACGCCCCGCCCGCTAATAAAACTGCACCATTATAACGCATAACACGTACTCACGCGCGCACAAATTACGCACATCTTAAATAACAATACGCTCAGTTTTTGACACTTGTTTTGTTCTTTGCAAAATCACTATTAAATGTCTCAAAGTTACAGTTCACTAAACAGTCACACGGGATATTTAAGAGAACTTCAGGAAATTGAAATATAAATATTAATGATATTATTATTATTATTATGCGATTTTATTTAATCCGCGACGTCTACGACAATAAGTGTTTTATTTATTCATTATATGATTATATACTGAAAATTGTAGTGTTAGTTTAAAGTTATTTTATATCACAAACACAGGCTACAAAGTTATTTAACGATTGTTAGTGAAGTTGGATATATGAGTTAGTATTTCCAGATGAGCATGCAATGTGTGTGGAACCGGAAATCTGTGAACAAAGAAAACGTATTGTTAGTATTGTTAATCGTTATAAAGTAAATAATCTAAAATGTTATACATTGATATGGTGTGTCGTGGCAGTGAGTTTGAATTTTGTAGAGTTAATAAACATGATTCAAGCAAACATTTCAGGGCGCGAGCAAAAAAATCGGTACATTTCACGAGACGAACCGACTATACAATGTAGGTATTGATAAACACCGAAACCCCTACTCCGAAAATAAAATATACAAAACTCTTTTAACGAGGAATAGGAAAGAAATTTATTTATTCTTCTTCGTCATAAAATTTACTTTCGTGTTTATTTACATGTAACTTAATGGTTAAAGAACGGACCTTTGTACGAAATGTAACAGAGCCACTCTTCGTTAAATGAATTATTTGTTTTTCTGCTGATGATCACGTGTCTTCCATCATAGCGATTTTAGTTATGGTCTTATGGCCATACTTATGGCCTACCAACCTGGTCATGTGTAAGCTTCTATCATAGTAACAAGTGTGATACAACAAAAACGAGTAAGACTGTTACAAAATAAATAACCCCTGGTATAAAAAATACTTTTAAACGTAACATCACGTCTGTAATCCCCGAAGTGTAGGCAGAGTAGTGTAATATACTTCCTCATTTAAAAATACTTTTACTAGATAAAAGGGCAATTTCATAGGTAAATAACAAACAGTTGTTACTCGTTTAACTAATTCTGACATTACGTTTGTCATTAACCGATAACCTTTCCCGAAGTTTGACTTTAATTCTATTCACAGTACAAAGTGAAAACTTGTCGATGTAAACTCCGAGAGTTTAATTTGAGCATAGTTAGTGAAGAACGACGTCGCGTTGGGTCGCTATTTGCCTCGAATTTGCATTAGAATTGGATTCTGACGTGGTTCATGCAAATGTTCCTTGAGCACATACGTCACGAAAAATTGTTGCATAGTGCGTGTTGTATGCCAATATTACCTATGTATTTGTGTATTGTATTTCATTAATTGAACAATAAATGAATGATATAAAGAAACTTTTGTCACGCTCCCACATTATGATGAAAACCGAAAGATACAAGAAGTAAATTTACTACAATTATAAATCAATTCTATAATTTCTATTGTCCCCTACAACCAATATGCAGATATTTGCAGCCCGTATGTGCAGATTATAGCTGATGTATATCTTCAAGCAAGCCTCGCTTTTGTCGGCCTTCGAATGCGTGACCGTTGATAGGCTACTCATACGTATTTCCGTTGTTTAAATTGCGATAAACAGACGGTACTGGTGTCAAATCACATATAAGAAACTACAACTAGTCGGAGGCGAAATAAGTGACCTAAAAACTTCTGATGGATTGGCGGTTAATCTATATCTCTGACAATCCGTAATGGAGCAGCGTGGTTGGGTACGTCTCTGATCAACCGCAACTGCAAGACAAACCTGAAGTACGACCTGAGAATTGCGGTCACTAAAATCATGATAGGTAAACCGCGAATTGTTTCATTTTTGAGATAATAATGAGTGAATGAAGGAATGATAGTGAGTGAATGAATGATAATAATAATCATACATTACCCGTAGACGTCTGATATTAATGTCAGAGTGATTAAAATTTTAATAATTTCATTAACGGAGATAGTGACGCCGCAATAAAATATTCTGCGGCAGCAGAAATGGAAATGTTGTTAAAGTTGCCGATAAATATTTTAAATTGCCAGTTTAAAATATATTATGTCACTGTAATTATCACTTTTAATTGGATTTCCAGGCGATTGTAATTAGTCATTTAAAATAATTTGAGATATGTGATTTTATATAAATAACTCTCTGAATATGGATTTTGAGGAAGAGTAAAAGAATGTGGTTTTTTTTCATCTCCGGCGACTGAAGATTTATTCTTAATATTGTTCTACTATATAAATCTAAAATTCATTAACTATTACACGCGCACATTTACAACTAACTATAACTGTAATGAAGTACAAATATTCGTATGAAACGGAATTGGATCTAAATTGGAAACAAAATTCCCAATTTTACTTATTCGCACATTCGTACATTTTATTGCCGAATATTTTCTCGCAATATGTACTCGCGTGTACGCGTGAAAACAGTTCCACAATACACAGCAAATCAACATGTTTAATTTTCATCGGGACTTGTGTAAATAGATTATCGTTCGTGCGGAAGAATGTATCTCGTTCACGCGTTCACGTACGTATTAACGTTTACGTTCGCGTTTGCAGTTATTTTATTTTATGGTCGTTACGTTTGCGTTATCGTTACCGCCACGCAATACTCGACAATCAATGAATGCTTGTTCTATTTGCACTGTTAATCGAATCACTGTTTATTCGGTAAATAACGATATGTTATGTATTTAAAGATCGGATTGTGATTTAATTTATTCTGTGGTCTGTGGCAATGTTCAGGTATGCTTTATAAGTAAATAATATTTATTAACTCTTTCATCACTCCATTATTGAACACGGTTGTCAACTTATAATGTGAAGGGTTAAGGCCATACATAGTCTGTCACGCTGGGTCTTCAGCAATCTTCTGCAATCAATGTGAAGTGCTTTTATAGGGTTAAGGATTAAAACATAGCAATACGTGTTATTAACATCTTGTGTTTAATCACAACAACGTGTTTGTAAAGAACTAGTTTAATCGGTATGCGATCCTTATTCAACTCGACCCCAATTTTAGACGACGGGTATTGCGAAACATATAGCCAAAAAGTTACATATCGCTTCCAATGGACCTTTTTCACACACCCGGGAATCAATTGCAAATTGGAGCGGTGTAACTTTTTGTTTTACGACGATATAATGGAAAATAAATCTATCCACACCTATGGCTTAATATAAATCACAGTGCGGTTGAGACCTCTCCCGACAACGTCGACCTGTCGCAGTTTTATATACGAGAAGACAATGGGCCTGTTGAGGGCGCTACACTAAAGCAAGTTTACGCGTGTCATAGCTGTGCACAATTATCAACTCTATCCGTATAATAATAGAGTTGTTCGAGCGTAACCAAGTTATACCAGTCCATAAATTAGACCATGCGTCACTGTCGCACCGAAGCGCTCGAGACGCGAAAGGATGCTTCGTAATAACCTGTGAAATGAACGTTTGATGACCACTCGGTGGAAATATATAGGAGTTTCCAACTTTTCCAACGGCGAATAATATACGTATTTTGGACTGAACGTCGAGTGAAACTGGAATATTGGACAGCGCTTTATGGAAAAGCTCGTCATATTTCAAAAAATTTTTACAACACGAATAATAGTTTGTACCGTAAAAACAGTAACGCGTTTCAGGAGATATGAATGACACATGACATTGAATGTGTGTTTTTTAAATTCCATTGTTATGTTAGTTCGTGATTATATAGATATATTATGGTATTATTATATACGTAACACCAGCTATTCAGTATTATCGTACCATCATAACGTAGATGTCTACGGCAAAGTAGGTACAATTATGTATATAGTTATTAAAATTATATTTGTCATTCAATCTATTATATGAGATGAATAAAACTATCTCAAACTCTACCTAAATAGGTGGAGCCTGTTTTATTGTAACTCGATGGTTTTAAATATATTCGTGTAAATATATATCTACAGACAATTTTTTATACTCAAATCGATAACATATATCCTTATCACAGAAATATTTTTTCCTGAACGGAAATCGAACTTACAGCCGTCGTTACAACAATCAAGTTCACTAACCACTGTACCAATGGATAAGTGAAAGTCAAACTACTTAGCTATACTCAATAGCCGGTACTAACTTAGAATTTCTTTTCAAATGTCTAAGGACCTAGCACGCTTAAGCAATGCGAAATAGAGTACAGATTGTTGGAGCAAACATGCTTCTATTTGCATGTACGAGTATAAGTTCCTCACGTACGGTGACGACTCGCTAAATTCAAATATCAAATAGAGAGCTACGTGAGCATGAAGTTTAGCTTAAGGCCCCTTTCAAATAGACCGGCTCGGAGAACGGAGCATTTTTCGATCGTTTTTAAAATAGATCGATATTCCTGGAGCAGTCACTTGCCGAACAATTGAAATGTAAAAAAATGACATCATTGATATATTATATTAAAGTTCTATTTTAAATACGATCGACATCTGTTCTCCGAACCGGTCTATTTAAAAGAACCCTTAGTTTTCTTTCTTTACATAAATTAATAAAAAAAATATTTCTGTAACTATATGACTTATTATGAATGAAACTAAATTCATTTTAATGTATACAAAAATTGAATGTGGCATGTAAAAGACATAAGCCGCCGAGACATTAGTATTTTACTTGAGCCAACTCAAATTGCTTAAATCCGCGCGAATGGTGTAGAGCGTAATTAAATTTGTTTCGTGGCTGTTTTATGTTGAGTTACTGTTAATTTTATTACGAAAATGTCAAATGTACTGGATAAAAATTTTAGTTTAGTGCATTTATTACTTTCGTTTAAATGAAAAAGTTTGTACTGTAGAAGAAGTGGGTGATGAGGTCTGTAAGGATTGAGATGTTTGGTTGGGATCACGTGGCCCAGTGTGGAAATGCATAACATAACATCTGTAATCCCCGAAGCGATAGGCAGGAGAGTGTAGTACAGTACCACGTTTACGTAACACTATGGAATAAGTGGCGAATCTAGACTTCGAGCCATGACTAGAAAGTACTGGAAAATCAAAGTTAGAAAATATAATACTACCCGACCCGGGATTCGAACCCAGGACAATTCGATCAGAAGTCGCAAGTGTAACCGCTAGACCAACGAGGCAAACTAGTTTGATGAACACCAATACAAATTGCAAGTTGCTTGGTGAAATGCTCGCTTGATTAAATACGCCTAAACACGATCTATGGAACGTAGATATTTGGAGAAAGTTAAATGGACTGCGGTCACTGGCTGCCCAAATGCTGCAGACGCGGTGGCAACTGACATGGAAGTAATTAACCGAACTCTGTCTAGTTCGTGCTATACAAATGGTTTTGTGGACCTACTAACATCTAATAGATAACATTTTGGTAACATCAAAACAACAGAATAATGTTTCTGCCATCACCACACCCGATCCCGTAGGGGGTAGACGGGGTACACCAAGTAGAAAATATTAAATATTAAGAAAAGTATTTAACTTCATTTTCTCCAGCTTTGTTCATCAATATTTTTATGTGTGGACGCAAATCTCGGAGACTAGTTACTAAATTATGCTTTGTTATATATATAATTATAGTTACATGTTTAATATAATTAAACTAGTGATAACATTATTTGATATATTGCTGAGTGATGGACAAAAAATGTCTAATATAAAAGTAGTATTATTATGACTAATTAGTACTAATGTTAAACAGAATTCCACTCGATATTAAAGCGATTTCACTAGTCGTATAGTAAATAGCAAATGAATGATTACTACACTAGGATTTATACATCATTTATATGGACCATTTATTAGCAACAGATAATTATGAAACGTGCATGTGTGCAGAATGTTGCAAATGAATATGGAAACGCGTCGTTACACACGCATCTACACAAATGCGTTATATGGATGACGAGCCGACAGTACTTGATGCGCGAGGACATAACTGGCCAAATTTGTAATGATTAGGTGACATGACATCATTCTCAATATAATATAATAACTCAAATGGAAGAAAAAAACTGTATTGATAAAGAAAAAAACAGAGAAGAAAGAGCTGAAAGTTTTCTGTGAAAAGGGAATTTATTATCACAGATCTGACATACTTACTTTTATTCACCATTCTCTTCATACATGAACGCCGTATAATAATTAATCGTAATTATATTGAAATGAAAATAACGCTACATTGATTACATTAAAATTTTCGACAATAGATATATTATTAGAAGATCCGAATATTGTCATTTCTGTCCCTAATTTCTGGGAAATCAAGGAAAGGACGTTTCTCAATTTCACTTTGATCGTAACAATAAATTAATTAATTCCGCCATTCTGCTAATTAACCATTTCTGTAGCAACACTGGAAATATTTTTCTGTGATGTTTTACGTTGAATGTACTTTCCTGTCGTTTTATGTTTTCCGTGAAATGTTTATTGTTATTTATACCGAGCAACTTTTCCGATTTTAGTTCCCAGGCAGCTGCTTTATGTACCTATATTTTAAAAATATCACGCCCGTAATCCCCGAAGAGGTAGGTAGAGGAGTGTATTATATTTCTACGTTTCATCATTTACATTTTTACATTCTACTATGGAATAGGTGGTTAGCTTATTGCGATGCACCGGATATCAATCCAGAGACCGAACTACTATTAGAAATTGCAAGGTAGAAAAATCCAATAGTACCCGACACGGGGACGAACTCAGGACCTGTCGATCGTTTGCAACCATTCGACCAACGAGGCAGCGAAAACTTTTAGATTAAACATGAAAAGTTATTGATTTCCATGATAATTATAATTAGCCATTATAATATTATTTCTACGTGTTTCATTTTTGATCAAGTAGATAATTTTGAATGTCTTATAATCATTCTGAATGTAATCGTCTTCTATAACCCTTTTTTTAAATATATATTTGATAGGCTTTGGGCGCTCGCCTCGAAATGTTTGCAACATTGATACATCAAGACTGTTTTCAGCATTTACATTAAACATATTGCCCATTAAAATGAGTAACTTCCGGTTTGAAATGAGCTAAAAATCATTTAGTAGGCACTAATTAACTTAATAATCGAATTATCTTATTTGATGTTGAATTACGCAAATTGATGAAAAACTGAAATATGATATTGAATGGATATTATTTCGCTCATTATGATATTCTCTGTTCTGACTCTTTGAGTCCTATCAAAATACGTAACGAGAAAAATATTTGAGTATAGTCAGGGTTTTGTTTGAGTGGTGTATTTGAACGAAATATTGTTGATATTTCATTATCCGGCTAAATTTACGTGCAACCTTTTCAAACGTTTGAAGGGCTTGTAGTCATGATGAGGTTGGATCATGTATGGATGACCAGTAGCAATATTATTTCTCCGGGTTTCTGTGGTTCCAAGGAAGTTTTAAATAGTCGGTCACTGTTCTTATTATTACGTTATGTTAGGTTATTCAACTGCTTTTGTAAACTGTTGGTAGCGCACTGATATTGACACACGATAGCTGTCACGTGTGTTATCTAGGGTCCCATGCTCATGTTCTAAGTTTCGTAAATAAGGTTTGTTTTATCTTAGCAGGTCTGTTAGAGACAATAGAACAGAATCTTTATCAACAGCCTAAGTCCACTGAATAATTATGATTGTTCTTTGAGG
This sequence comes from Parelbella ahira ahira, assembly GCA_018244795.1. Taxonomy (NCBI): domain Eukaryota; kingdom Metazoa; phylum Arthropoda; class Insecta; order Lepidoptera; family Hesperiidae; genus Parelbella; species Parelbella ahira. Next base: position 7,857 of record DWME01010716.1, read on the forward strand.
TTCTGTGAGGTTTTTCGCACATTTAATTTATGATTGTTCTTTGATGTTTATCAGTTGTTCTGCTAATGAATTCATTAAATTTATTTCCATATAATTTGTCAATTCTAAAGTAGCCATATCTAATTGGTACGATATATTGAAAAAGCCATATTACAGTTCTATATTTTGATTCCACTTTCCAGTTTAGTACACATCTAATATTATTTTAACGTATAAATTGTAAACACGCATATAAATTGCTGCAAGTTAATGAGGCTAGAACTTCTCATTGGCCAGCGAGGAGAAATGTATAGAGCTCTATCTCAACGAATTTCCAGATTTACTGCTGACCTCTCCGTTTCTAATAAAATGGCAATTCTAGTCTAGCGACTACTCTGGCGACTAGTCTGGCGACCATTCTGGCGACCAGGCGCAGGGGGCGCTGTTGTGGAATGACCCCAAGTTGGTCCAACAGCATCCCATATATTAAGGCAGAGAGGGCAAATCATCAGGTTTTTAGTGGGTAGTCTGGACCTTCCCAGGAGTCCCATCCATCGGGCTCCCTCGAACTCGATGGTATGCATAAAGGCATTTTCCTGACGGAAAACAAAGGTTAGGTTGCGTTGAGTTAGGTCAGGTTAAGTTAGGTAAGGGTAGGTTAAGTTAGGTTAGGTTAGGTTACTGACTCGTTACACTTGATCATATTTAGTTATTCTTAAGTATATATGTGTTAATATTGCTTTAATTTAAATTCAAACGAAAGCTCCAAAGCGGCCTGGATTTCTGATAGATTAAAAACTGTTATATAAACTGTAAATATTAATTAATAATGTGTTTATACTATTATTCCAGATTTGGTTTTAAGTTGCAAATTTAATAAAAAAATAAAAAAAATGTTTGTTAATCTACGAAGTTTTATCCAGCTATCCCGAAAACACACTTGGTAAGAAGCCAAAATATGCTAGCGACACCGCCAACATCTCTCAGAGAGAAAAAAGTTTCCCCATTATCCGAGCATGCTTTTAAAAACTTGCTACTAAGACCTATGTTGATCAGCATAGATTTTTTAATGTACTTCCTAAGAGAGCAGTGTTTTAAAACTGGGTAAAATACGTATTTATTAACTTCTATATATGTAAGAGATTTTTGCATGTTCCAGGTCCCTTTTGGATTAGGTAGAGAGTACAATAACTTATTTATTACATAGGTACATATTGTTCTTCTTCTAGTAAGGACGTTATGTACGTCTTCATAACATTAATTATGTGCTTCATAATATGCACTCCCTAAATATAAAAGAATCTAGAGTTTAATATAGGTATACATTTTCTAAAGTAATTAAGTTGAAAACAGAAGCAACAAAGGAAAATGAAAGAGGTATAGATTATATTCAGGAAAATGAGTGCAGCTGAGCTAAGTTTAGCGCCGGGATAATTACCATTTGCTATCATATTTCTTCCGCGCTATAAACTAGCCTGCGTTCATTGCTCCGTAATTTATTGGCTTAATGACCACTTTTTTAGAAACGGAGAGGTCAGCAGTAAAACAAGAAATTAGTTGAGATGGAGCTCTATACATTTCTCTTCGCTGGCCAATGAGAAGTTCTAGTTTCATTAATTTGCAGGAATTTATATGCGTTTTTGCAATTTATACGTTAAAATAATATTAAATGTGTACTAAACTGGAAATTGGAATCAAAATATATGTAGAACTCTAATATGGTTTTTTTTATGTATCGTAATCAATTAGACATGGCTACTTTAGAATTGACGCAAATTACATATGTGTAAAACCTCATAGCACCTCAAAGAACAATTATAATTGTTTAGTGGACTTAGGCTGATGATAAAGATTCAGTTCTATTGTCTCTAACAGGCCTGCTCTAGGACGATTGCAGGCGTCAATGGGCGGTGAAGAGCATTCATCACTGCTACCTACGTATTTGTTTGCTAGTTTTTTTATATAAAAAGTAGCCTGTTTTATCTAAGAGCTTAAGGTATTTGTGCACATTAAAAGAATCTCGGTTTACTCTTATTACTGAAAGCTCTTGTTTGAATTTTCTCTTTTTGGGTAGTTCAAATGCGCAGTTGCCTATTTTGTTCTACTGTTCTATTATGTATTCACAAAATTTAAACACACGATACAAAAAAATAGTTCATTAAATTATATCATTAAAAGTATTAATTCCAATTTATATAACAAAAAAA
>DWME01010717.1:0-10041 GCA_018244795.1 Parelbella ahira ahira
CACTACTAGAAATTCTCAATTAGAAAAATCCAATAGTACCCAGGAGCTTCCGATTGGCAGTCGCGCTTGCAACCACTCAACCAACGAGGCAGGCCAATCGCTTGTAAATAACAATAAAATATACAAAATTATCTTTATTATAGACGTAATCGAAGTATTTATTTGCGCACAGTTGTAATTCAGCTTTTTGCTGACGGTACTTAGTCGACATTTATGTCGGAGTTACGACGTTTTGTGTCAATTTAAGATTACGTTTGTCTCGTTCACGTTGAGCGGTATGTTTTTGCTAGCGATTGTCTTTGCGTTATTGCAATTAGCCTCGTCGGCGTAATTCATTTCAGTTTGAGTTATGTTCGCATTTAAGCTGCGTAGTTAGTTTTTTGGAACATCAAACTGATATACGGTATGGACCGTTCAAATACAGGTTACCTATGCGTCTGTGTTTTGCACCGTCCATCTAAATTATAAAATATTTCACTACTATTTATCAATTTTACGAGTCCCTTACTGAGTAGGCAGAGAGCACCAAATTGGGTATTTTTCTGTGTATACAGATTTATCAATGTTTGTATTCAAAGAGTAAATTGACTCTCCTCCCCCTCCCCACTAGTGTATTCAATGATTATGAAATTCAAAACCCTGGTAGGTATACATACGTAGGTATGATACAAGACTACATATTTAGATTAACATACAAATGCATTAATATTCTATCGTATTAACAAAGACGTGTATATATAATACTCAAATGCTCAATAACCATATTCTAAGAACGAGAAGTAAAGGAAACACCGACCACCCATATGCAGTGACTCTCGGATTTCTTTTTTTCTCATAAGAATTATAATCTTATGGGCCACAGAGTTGTAGATGTCTTATTAAATTCATACGAATCTCAGCTTTATTGCTTTAAAAAATTGACTTAAAAATCCCTTGTCAGCTATCTCACAGTAATGCGCTAGGAAGAAACTATCATGCAACATAAATAAAACGATATAGTGTGCTCTGAACGTATTGTAATAAAATATTATCTGTTCTGTTAATATTTATTATAAAGATATTTTATTTTAACAGTCTTAATGGCGGTTAAATCGATTGGTAAATTAATAATAGTAGACTATAAGTAGAAAGGTTCACATTACATGAAAAATCCTCGTGTACAATTTATTTATTATCAATGAAATATTACTAATTTTTTGATCTTGAATGGAAGTTATCGTAAAGTACATATTAAAACTTTCTAGGCGTCTTTTACCAAAACTCAATGCAGGGCCATTTTAAAATTATGAAACTAGTTTTAACGCACTCTATGAAATTCAAACCAAAATTGATACTGGACGTTTAATGATCAGAATACGTGGTTAACACGTGCTTGTGTAATATATAGGTAATTAAATACTAGAAACACACGACCTTTGCAATCAATCGTTTAAAGCTAACATGGGTGTGCCGATGATGATTTCGAAAACGAACCGTGCATCGACGCCCAAGTCCTGCCTTTTACGGATATTATACATAAATAATAGAAATTATATAATTATTATCAGGCAACCTTGAGGAAACGTAATAAGTATATTGTTACGAAACATAAAGGTTAGAACCGTATTAACGGAAAATTATTTGTTTTTGTATTCGTCATGCCCGTGACCAGATAGCAAAAAGCATTTAAGAGAACCTATTAATGTAACTACTAGCGTGGTTTATGGCGCCATTGTCTAACTACAGCTCGTTAGAGTTACTAACTTTTTACTTACTATCATAAACGTACAATATTCTATTAATATTTGTCTTAGTTCTTAATAAAATCAAACGATATCATCGTCCAGTGAAATTAAAACTAAAATATAAAAATGATAATTCTACACCGCTGAGCTATCAGAACATCTTCGATACAAGTAAAACAATTTTACTGTAAACTTATGGGTTTATGTCACATAACTGTTAAAAGCATTTCCTGTCGGTAGTCACAAAAACACGGCCATACATCGAGTCTGCGTTAACATATTACCTTATATGCGCAGTCAAGTTTCGGCTTGTGGTCGGAGACGGCAAAAGTTACGTCATGGCAGTATAATCTATTATATTAGATGATTTCATACGTGTGTCTGTTCGTATCATATAATACAGAATTTAAAAAATCATACAATAATGCACACGTAGTAGTAGAACGGAGTCTGTTCTGTCCGGTGTATGACAATAGGCTTCTTATTCTATGAGACTTATAACATTACTGGTGAAAAATCGATGTACTACATGTCTCTGCCAGCCCCTTGGGAAAATGCAGGGGTGATGTTATGTACATAAGGAGATTCTAGAATAATTTTCTGATATTATTGACATTAGTTAATGTACGTTAGATCACAATTTAAATGAATCTGATCGTACATATATTGACAGAATTGTGCACGTACGATTAAACAAGTTGAAATTATACATACTTATAACAGTTTTAATTAATACCACTGATAGAAAAAGCGCAGTGAGTTTTTAATATTTATATCATTAAATACAGCCGAAACCGCAAAATGTAACTAGTGTAGGTATCTGGAACTACGGACATACTCATCATACATCCTACAGTGTTGTAATCGTTTCATAATGTAACGCGTTATGTAAGCAGTCGTCGAGTACGTCGCGAGTAATTTCATTGAGACCACTCATTAATGTTATGTTATACACTTAAGACTTGACCATCCGGTCTTATTAAATGTTTCCAAATTATAAAGAAATTTCTCAAGCTGAGGGACAGGTAGAGAGAATCTGAAGGTGGGTGGCGCAATATGATCCAGTTCTCTCGGAGTCATGTTCATAAATATATGACTAGCACAGTAAGATAATTGACTGCCAAGTTGGTCACATTGCTAGCGATCCTGACTGCTAAGCCCACCAAACTTCATCTAAACCCATACTTATGTAATGAGTACCAATATTTGTTCCTTGTCCAGATGTAAAAAGTATATATTATGTATTCATTTCGAAATGTATACCTACATGCAGTTTATCAGCTGTCTAGTCACTATAGTATGAGCGCTTCCTAGTTCAGGATCAAAGGTTAAGTGTGAGTTGCTGATCAAGAGTTGATTTGGTTTACACAGAAAACAGAATAATTACTGTCACTGGTTTAAAAACTTCAAAGAGACAAATTAGTTTACTACCGATTAATTTCAGTCAATTAATTCGATTTCGTTGTCTTCTAAGAGGAGATGTCGTAACCTTTTAGTAGGGAAAGATCTGACGGTCACCAGCGTGACGTTAATTCTTAATAATAATTCCTTTTTAATCAAATATTATTTAAATGTATATAATTACATCGTTTAATTTGAATATTAATGTAATATTAAGAAATATTAAATCGAAATATACGCCGCGCGCAGATGAGCGAGGTTACCAGCTACATTGGGCCAAGTCTACCAAGGTCCATTAATTGGGATGATTAGACATAAACAATGATACCTCAAGATTGTTTTATCATTGAGAATAATTGTAACAAAAAATTAAACATTATCATGTAATAAAAAGAATAATTTTATGACTCATAAATAATCAGTTTAGCTACATTTTTGTAAACATAAATATTATCCATGTAGGAATTTCGTTTTATAGTTCTATCATCTCAAGGCAGCATACATAATTGGATCGAAAATTAAAATTGTGACCTGAGATATTAAAAAAAAGCAATTATTTTGATCTTTGCCATGCATGCAGTTTTATAATAAAGTAAAACTCTGATTTTTTTATTTCCGTAAACTCGAAAGTTCTATGTACTCATTCATTACGTAGAATGTCTTATTATTTAAAAATACCACGTCTAGTTAATTTGTACTTGAATTTAGCAAATACTTAACCTCGTTTGTTGTCTGAGTAACGTTTCCTGAAGCCACAGAAATATTCCCACTGCTATGGTTTCAAGAATCTGACTTAAGACTGAAACAAATATATGTATAACAACACTTTCAACGGTTCCATTTTAACGGGAGTTAAAATTCTAAGTTACTCTATAAAATAATATGACCTCTATGATCAATATGACCAATATTATCAATATGATCAATGTGATCAATGTGATCAATATGATCAATATGAGCAATATGCCCAATATGACCAACCAATATTTAATACTAAATAACTTTGGTTAAAAATTGCTTATTTGGAATTATGACGTTATATCAATTTTAATTGTTTCCGCATACGTTTAAATACTCCCATAAAATACATACGTAAGTACATTTGTTCTTGCTTACAGTTTTATTAAGCATCTTATACACTTACCTGTAAGTGCATGTACATTTATTTTTCTTGGATATATAATCATTAAGTATTTTCTCTGAACGCAACAACCGTTGGTTAACTGAGAAAAAATAAACAAATAAAACCCATAGTTCCGATTACATAATCCTTGACACAGCGAGCATTGTTCTCGCACTTTCTATCACATAATAAACACCTGATACTAAACGATTTATCTAAATTGATCCAGCAACATATTCGAAAGTTTCCGGGCAGAGAAGCCTCTTGACGTACCAGCAGCCGATCGTTGAATATTACATAATATAACACACCTTGTACACGTAACGGGCAATAAGTTTTGTGCCGATTTTATCGAACACTATTTAAAATTAGAACTTTGGATCCTTTAGGAATACATTCATTTTGGACTGAAGCTGAAGAATTAGGAAGTCCCATCGAGCGTTTAGAAGAATGCCATACAAACTATACGTTCCGGATAAAAAATATTTGAACTTAATTTCTACTGTAATTTTATTGAATTAAAATTATGTTTAGTCTTTCACTTATTGACCATGATAAAATATAAATAAATACTAAATAAATATAAATAATAAATTTATTCAAGGTTAATAACAATCGATGTTGTCCGATGTCGTGCATTAAATTTTTTCCTCCAAATTTATTCTAATGTAATTATCAACAAAATATATTATTAAGAAGTGATAAGAAAACATGAATACAACTATTTATCTTCGAAACGTGTTTTCGATTAATTTATCGCCCTGAATATCGGTCATTTAGCCGACGATTGAGTTTGGCAAAAATGTTGCCCACATTTAATATATCAATTACAATATCCCAAACCGATTTAATGGCATTCGCTAATGTTATTTTAACGCATAATTTCTAAAAGCTGTACAAATTAGTGGCAGTCAATAAACTTTTGCAATTGAAAGTTGTAGCAATTTAAGCCACTATGTTTTGTGCATTCGGAAGTCACAGGCTATAGTTGCACGTTGTAACGATAGGCGAATCACTGGTAGCCGGGGTGACTGCTCGGTCAAGCTAAATATAGACGCGACTTAGAACCAACACAAGCACGGTGAAGGCTTCGTTTATTCATATATATAAAAGAAGGACCTTACAGACTGTTCAATCAAAGTACAGCCAAAAACGCTGGGCATTGAACCATAAAATTTCTCACAAAGGTGCCTTTATATGACGTAAACTGGGACTTTGAAAGTAATTTAGGATATTCCGCTTATAAAGGAACAAAAAAGGGGTTGAAACATTGCATGAAATTTTCTCGGTTTGTAAGTTAGACACGTCAAATTTATGGCCTTGGTGAATAAAACAAAAATATTATCTTATTGTGTTTTATAATATCTACTTCTGCGCGAATAAAGCCGCGAGCTAAAGCTGATAGCCACATATGTATATCATATAGTGATAACTTCAATTAAGGCGAAAATAATTTATACGGACTCATATCTGTTTCTTATTCTTGTAAATCCTATATATATACGGATTTTTGTAAATATGATTGAGCTATAATAAAGAATAACTATAAAAAAATATTCTTTGAAAAATTCGAAAAAGGAGTTACGGAAAAAGTTGGGATAGGTTACCATATTATATATTTATAATTCAGTCTGGCTACTGAAGCCAAGTGACCTCAGAATTAACTGTTAAATCGTATTTGTACGCTGAATAGGACAGGATGGCTATTAGACATGGACATCTTTATATTATACATAATTTATTTTCTCATCAAAACACAGATATAAAAATACATACCTTAAATAAATGAAAAAGCAAAATCCCATAAACATGTGTTGCCATCTCTTCATACTTATTTAACGTTTAACGCGAAGGTTGTAATTTTATGTGATTTATTGCAATCTCCTTAGTTCGTGCACCGGATAAAGTTTCCACGAAGGAGATCAGGTATTTTACGATTTAGAGGATATTTAAAAGTTTTATATCTGTTAATGTTCTTTTAATTTTAAAGGAAAATGATATTTACATAATTAACAGTGTTTTTGAGCCGACTTGTCTGATTAGCTAAAGAAAAACAAATTTATACAAAGAATACGTAATACAAGGCAATCCTCCCAAACAAAATATTTATGGGAACACATTTCGATACACATCTGTTTCGTGACATAATACTACATATATGTATCTTATGAGTAATCCGCGGCCTATAATCTATGAATATAAAAAACGTATATTTACTGTCCGTTTTTAACACGTTGGGAGTATAGAGAATCCTGCAAAACATGTTCTTCTTCCGCGTTCCAGTCGTGATCTTTACAATATAACGAACGAGCTCACGTCAACATTAGCACATCATAATTTTTAATAACATCTCAATGTGATATTACGAATCACCTAAGCACTCCAATGAAATACTAATATTTGAGTTTCATTATCTGTGTTAGCCAATTTAGGTAAAGTTATAAAGTTTGAGTGTAAGTTATATTTTGGTGTTTTTGCTTTACAATATATCTAGCAGGAAATGTCTTTGATTAGGTATTATTTTTCGAAGTGAAGATTTTCTGAAGTTTTGGCCTATTTATTATTGAAATTGTCTAGTTATAAATTTCTAGAGTTATTTGTAGAAAAGTAATCATTTTGCTGTTATTAAAGAGATATAATGTAATTGATAGGACTATAATTGCTATAATTATTACACGAACTGTGGAGATTGCCTCCTTTATTTATGATAGAAAACTATAGTTATTAGTGTGTTTTAAAATTCTTTGCTTTATTCGTAAAAATCTATCATTATCTTTTTATTACGAGTATGTGTGACTTGCCCGTACGTGACTATGTTTACGACATAGCGTTTAGACTATATTATTAAAGGTTTGTAAATGTAAAAAGGCAGCGACCGTAGCAGATAATTTACTTAGCTAACTACATTATTTTGTTTGTATTTGATTATTAATCCTTTACACACGCAGATACACACACACACTCATACACACGCGCGCGCGTGCACACACGTAGACACACACACACACACACACACACACATACACACCCACAACCACACACAAATGAACAAAGGTGTAAAATTGGTGAATACGTTTTTTAATTACACAATATTTATCTTTCCTGTTATTTACTAAATATAATATAATCAAAGCTAAGCACAATGTTACTATCCGTTCGAAAGCTGATAACTGACAGAGCTACTTCGCGTCTTCGCGATGAACTTAGCTAACTAGTCGTGCTTGTCCAACTAACCGGCTCTGTTTCCTAACGGTTTGACCCATGGATAAGTTTCAAAATATAGTTCGGATTATTTCAAAGCCTTATCATAACTCGTACCAATTTTATTACGGTCGTATATATAGACACTGATCAAATTTAGAAAATTTAATAATAATGAAATAAAGAAAAATAAAAAAAAATTAACATTTAAAGTATTATATAAAAAATAAACATTATTATTAAAAATAAAAAAATAACATTTAGTTTTTTTTTAATGCACATAGTGAAACTCCGACTGTATGACCCATGCAGGGTCCATATCGTTAATCCATTGTTATGATTTTTAATCACGTCGTCGGATGTGGAAATATACGATGAATATTAATACGTTATGAACTCATATCCGGACAAAACCGGGACTTTCGGCTATAAATTTTAGTTTGACGACAATTTTTGGACTATTTATATTTAAAGTGATTTCATATAGAGGTTTTGAATATTGACACAATAGTGTGTTTGTCATGTCATATTAATTGAATTAAGGAACGTCAGGAACCAATGATTTTAATTTGGTTTTACAAATGTGTTACAACTGCTTCCATTAGCAAACATGATTATTTCAAGGGGTCAACTAAAATAGTACTATAAATTAATTTTATAGGTACAGACTTGATAAGCTAAGTATCTGGTTATTTTTTCATTTTTTACAGGCGAATCCATCTGCAAGTACCAAAACGTAGGACATTGCAATATTTAACACTTTCTGTACTTTAATCCACTTTAACTCCCACAAATAACTCAGTTTGCTAGTATCAGATTTATGGAGTCCCATGTACGGCAGGTTAAATTTAGTACATTATTTAATATGTTTATGTTGATAGGAAATAGTTTAATAAACGTCGCTTGAACGAAAATAAATTAATGAAAATGAATCACATGTAACAAGGAATTACATTTGCTTATAACTTGTTCCAGTTTGTTTTTAACTTATTTCAACTTGCTCGTAACTTGTTCCAGTCTGATTGTAGCTTATTCCAGTTAAAAAGCCCGGTGCCCATAATGTACTAATAAATAGCCGTAAAAGTATGTAAAGTATGTAAAGTTAAAGTAAAGGCTCTCGTTTTGATGTAAAAAAAAGCATTTCACGGATATTAAATCCAATTGGAAGGCATTCACGGCCGGGCTATTCATTGGCTTATGCAACGCCATCGGGCCCAGATGTCGCCGGTCGCGCTCCACATAGCTCCCAAATAAGAAAATTGTGGACGATTTGCGACGTGGCTCCAACCCGCTCTAAACGAACAGTGAACGGTCAAAATTGGAAATAGCTCTTTATTTCCTTTGTGTTGACAGTCCAAGACTTCAATTGTATTTGGTTTTTTACATATATTCAGGTTACAACAAAATTAGTCCTCACGTAGGGACTACTTTGTCAAGATAACGGTAAAATGTGTTTAATAATAAAATTGTTCTATTTCCCCCAATTATAAGAAAAATTTAACCGATAAAAATGCTTATGAAGATGTGTAATTTACACCCAGTATTTCGATCAAATGCATTAGAAATAAAGTCTGAAAATTATAGTCTGATTTCCGACAGAAGACGTCGCCGTCAGTTTTATTTTGTGCGAATTAGCCCACGTGTGTTTTTTAGGGATAACTCGAATAATTTCAGACGTATCACTGATGTTTCTACACGGGCTTCCATTCATCGCGCGATTGGACACTTCAGTTAGACCTGTAAAGATTTTAATCGTGTATTACATATACATATTCACTTAATGTGTTTTAGTAAAGAAGCTCATATTGTTTAATGAAAATAACAAATATATGGAAATTTATCTTAAACTAAGAATGTCTAGCTTTTAACGGTTATTTTAACCAAATTGAGATAGCAATAAACTCTACATTCAGCCCAGTTACAACAAGGTTGCAACCCCCAAGCATTTTAGAATGCGGATCCTATAATTTCTAATTAACTAAATTCATCTTCAGCGAGCTCAATATGATCACAGCGAGCTCAAAATTAATCCTATAGATAACAGAGATGTGCAAGTTATCTTCAAATCCAAGCTCTCCTGCGATCTTTTTCCAAGAATAATTTAATTCCAAAAACGCAGGTAACTTCGTAAAACAAGATTTACGTGGCATGGATTTGAACCTTTGATCTTCGGATAGTCTGCTATTTTAACTTCAACGCTGTCACTTCAAATATTGTAATTTGCATGCGATAAGTAGGTACCTGGTTCTTGTATCAGAGTTTCTAACGATCTATGTAACTAAATAATGATAATAAACACAGACAAATTAATCACTGTGCAGATATTGACCCCAATTAGTAGAGTGCAGCGCTCTGAAGTCGATCGTGTTCTCGATAACAGAACGAAAGTTCACTTACCAACTGTAGACTTAATGAAAATTAAGATCTCAACTAACTACATACGTTTGTAAGATATTCTAAATTGCTCTAACACCCTGTATAATTTATGACTGATTTAAATAATATATCTCTTATTTTATGCTGAGGAAATTGGAAACTCTTAATGTACTTATTGTACGGGTGCATGAAAGGAGCCTCCCCGAGCGACGTACC
>DWME01010718.1:0-10040 GCA_018244795.1 Parelbella ahira ahira
TTAAAAACAATTTCAACATGTGTGCTAGGGTTGCTCATATGTGCTTTGTTGTTTAAGATATGAAATATTACATTTGATTGAATCTTATATGATTTATTGTTTTGTGTTATACTAAGACGTCAAAAATTGAGAGGCCTATATCCAGTAGTGGACGATGACAGTCTGATAGTGTGTGTTTAATTACTAGGAGTGATCTATTTATTAAAACTGATGTCACACGTTTTTAAATAATTCGCTTTGATAGCAGCAGTCTCCTCGATAATAATAGGATACAAATAATTATTTTCCTTCGTCCTTATATTATACCATTTACATAATTGTCAAAATTTTACAATTACTCCTTACTTTATATATTAGCTTTATATTGAAGAAATAGTAATTGACTTTGTTGTTAACTTTCATAATTAAAACTTTGTCAGGCATGGTTTACAAAAAAATGTTATTAAATATTTTTCCATTAAGTTAGTTCTTCATAAGATCGTTAAGGTTTTTTTATGATTTTTAACGTTAAATTTCTTTCTACCCGTTTTACACTTCGATAAACAGAAAATGGCGTTGGCACTTTTTGCCGCTTCGACAAATAGCGCTTCTCGCGCGAAGCACGACGTGTTTATGGCCTGGACACTCCCGCACTCAAAGATTTATTTACTTACATAACATTCCAGCTTTGTGGAAGAGTAGAACAACCTGTGTACATTTGCAGTGGAGCGCTTACAGTCGCGTCGCGCCGGGACATTGCTAAAGTATGACGTGGGCAAACTTTGTCGACTTGCAACAACGCGTGCTACTGGCCTTGTCTTTGTAGCCTGTGCTGGATATTCTTGTCATAAGTGTGTTCGGGCTTTAGGGAGCACGTTATGTACAATTAAAATGTACATAATTATATATGTATTCCTCGCACTTCCAAATGATAGATATCCAGTGCACTAGTACGTATAAGGTAGCAATGTGAGGCAGAACATACAATTATTGTTTAGTTTTAATAGAAAAGAGCTCTTTTCTGTCTGTAGATTTTAAGAGTCGAAATATTTTTAATGCGATGCAGACTAACAACTTCATAGAGTATTCGGCTATCATAGCTTGTGGAGATTATGGAAAATAGATATGTGTATATTCCGTCGTCATACGCGCAAACCGCTTAAGATTATTGACGTGATAAAACTATAAATTACCTCTTAACTATTTTCATCATCTCAACGTTATTTTTATACAAGGTAGTTATTTAAGTAGCTCGAGAGTTAAAAGATTACTAATTTATATTGTTGTGTTATTTAAGGCACTTTGCATACATAAGTTAAAATTTTTCACCCACTGTTACTTATGAATGTTACTTACTCGTTCATTACTAGTTTACAGCTTGAATTTTAAATGTACATCAATTCGAATGCCCCAAGAGCACTCGAGCAATTCAGTAAGTAAGCTTTGCCGAACTTTTTCATTATCACAAAGAAGATTTTCCGTCCGCAATATTATGTTTTTTCAACGTAAATTCATTTTCTATTTAAGATATTTTTAAACCTTTGAAACCTTAATTTAAATGGCCGTGGAAGTGCTTTCCAGTGCTTTCCTGTCTATTCACTTCACCTCTCAACAGTTTTTCAAGAAGACATAGTTTTAATTGGACTCCTTCCGCTTTACTTAAGGTCTTTTAATTGAATTTTTTCCGCATTTCAATTTCAAATCATTTAACTTAAAGGTTAAATTCTTACAAATGGAAATCGCAAAAAATTCGAAGCGTTCGTTCCATTGAGATTACAAAATTACGTATTTAGATCAAGGTTCACTTAACAATCATAATGCGTCCGTATTGTTACCAGCAGAACAATATTTTAAAATAAGTAGTCGTTGTTATTGAGAGACTAAATCAATGAATGCAATCGCAGTACATCATTGATAAAACTTGGTACATTAAAGTGTGTCTAGTTTTGTTCCGCGGTTATTGGAGCGCAGTGTATCTACGCGATTTCCAAAACTTCAACCGTTACAAACTCTGTACACACACATACATGACAAATTCGCCTTTGTCGATATCAGAAGTTTATTGGTAACGTTTTGAGAGTTCAGTGCATTACATCGTAACAATGAATCGTGGAACATTCATTCACATTGCTTTCTTTTATGAATTTATTTATTGATCGTAGTTCTGGGATTTGTTGGGCTTGTACGTTGAAGGTTGTATGAGTACAGGTTAAGGAATAAGTTAGGGAATTGCAGGCGGTGGCGATTCGTGCGTTGCTAAAAAGGGTTAATTATGTACATTACAAATATTATAATGTAAATGTAAGTACTTTATTTCGTATAAATGTATAATTGGTTGATTTAAATTGAATAGAATATCTACATACGTTAGTATAGTGGTTACTGAGGTAATTTATATGAAAAAAGTAGATGTACCTCTCACTAGGCAAAAGTATTCTAGAAAAATTTTATATGGTATATTAAATGGTTTCTGTTTCATATTTTAAATTCGTTCTTAAACATATTTCTCTTAATTTCTTTACAGAACAGTGCCCGAGCCAAAGGACATAAAAACTGAAAACCGCAACGTGACTGCGATATGACCGTGTTTAATTCTCAGACGGACGGAGCTGAGAGATTTTAATGAGAGATCGGGTTTTTCAATTATCCTCTCTGCTTTATACAGCCCTACTTTGGCTTTTATTAACAACCGTACTTTATCATTTTCTATTTTCCTTAGAATGTATTAACGTTTAGGGGCCATTATCATTTGTGATGTAAAAATGAGCGCCGGTTCCAGTATATAATATACAAGTGCATATTTATGCAAACCACGCTTAGTATTACGCTGTATCGAGCGTCGACCAACATCAGTCTCGCACATCGTAGCTTGAGTTAGATGTGTTTCGCAGAATATTTACGTACATATTCGTACATAGCGCATAATTAATCATGAGTACCATCGACGTGTCTCAGTCCACTGCTATACACAAGCGTCACCTAATGATTACGCCCCACTATATCCCAAACTACTTAGCGGAGGGAGATAAAACTAGTGAATATAGGTAAATAAATAAATTATGTTAATGCAGAGAATGACGTTATTTAATATGGATCTGATTTATGGTATCAGTCGCAGATAAAAAGAAATAACAAATTGCTGAAGCTCTTTAATTATTTAAAACCTACAGTCACTTATTCAATTTTTCTTCAGTAAACAAAATAAATTTTGTTAGTGAGATACATAGATTGTTTTTATATTATATTCTTTACCTGTAATAGTACAAGTTAACGTCAAACATGATAAGGTTTTAACGCCTGGCTCAACTGTGAAGGTGCGGGATGCAAAAGGATGATATTATCCTGATACGTCTTACCTTAACCATGTAAAACGTTAGAAAGTTGTTCGCGTATCTCCATCCTCGTATAAAACGCAAGCAAGTTATCTCAGTAAGCGAAATAATTTTGTTATATCACAAAATATAAAAACACAATAAGAAACGGATTTAGTACAAATGTTCAGACCAATCCATATATTATGAATAACGGTGTACAAGTTTGGAACTTCGAAATATTAATCAATTCAATCGAATCTATTTGATTTGAATCAATAAATGTAAGTCGATATTTGAATATATTGTATGTTCAATATGATAATATTAATATCAATAATGGAAAATTGCTTGCGATATTATAAATAACCAATTTAATATGTAGCAAAATTATTAAAATTGTATAACTTTTGTTCAGTTTGTTATTTGTTATTAATATTACGAAATTGATTATTAATTTGTTTACCGTAATAGATCTCAAAGAGGACAAAACAATATTTCCCAATAATCGTTCCTGTAAAGTTTTATGTACACATAATTACTTTGATTTGATTATATAATAATATATCAATTGCTAGTGCTCGGTTTGATAGTTTATATATTTTACTTAATGTAGGTACAAATAAGCTATATTCATGTTATTGTATTGAGTAAGTAGAAGTCAGAATATGCAATACGAATTAGACTACCTTATTAAAGGCTCTACGGGGAGACCTATGTCCCCGCACGTATTTCCGGTAGGCGATATTGTTTGCATTGCAATGAATGGAGTTTGCAAGGAACAATATTAATGACTTCAGTATAGTATTTTTTGGTACCAACTAACTCAGAAATTGTTCGTATTTCATTCAGCGCGAACTGGCATCAAGTACAAATCTTTATGTGCCGCTAAACAGGAATATTTATCACCAATATATACTAACATACGTGAATATTTATCACTAATATACTTAACTAACATGACAATAATATTCAAAGTGTATACAGGTCAGTTTCATGCAAAATCTATAGAATTCACATAAAGTTAAGTCTTCATTCAGCAATAACCCAGGACTCTCCTCAATCAAATTAAACTCTATAATTTTACGCGAACAATAGCATCTCTCGAGAACTGAGTCGGAAATTCTTGTTTAAACATTTCGACTTCAAACGCAGATGCAAATACACTCTGTAAAATAAGTGTTAACGATTTGTGTGTTTTAGTGATTAATTTAATTAATCAGTCAAAAGAACACATACAATGCAAATTCGCGATTGAGTTTATTTGGGTCATGTCACAACGAACACATTAAAAACTAACATTCTAAAATGGTCACAATAAATTTACTTGTGTTTTATTGGGAAATATTGATATTGCTCTTGCATGTGATTGCGATTTTTATTTCTCCGTGCATACATAACCATACGTACACACAGACGGGATAGGCAGCATAGCTTAGTGTGGAGCACATGACTGATTTAATACATGTATTTCTTCTTGTTGTAAAATAAACAATAAGTGAAAAATGTCGGCTTGTCGAGTAGTACATTCTGTCCAGAGCTCAGGATTGGCGCGTGCCTGACAGTGAAACATTATGCGTGTTTCGTCATCATTAACATGAAGCGTATTCGCCAAATAAGTAATACAAATTGTCGGCCCGAACCGAATTAAGAGACGACAAACTACACGTCATTACGGCTGAATATTTATTCCAAGGCGGAATTATTCACGTTTCATTATTGGGTAAGAACTACATTTAAAAAAATGACGTTTAGCTTCGTTGCACGCGAGCTGCCATGTCCCGTAATGCACTACAAACTTTAATGCTGCCTTGGCGTGTTTGTAAAACTTTAAAAGATATCGTTCGATAAATAATTGGAGGTTTTGGTTCGTTACGTACCATTTTCAGGGCGAATGGCTGCTTACAATGAAATGTTGAGCTTAAAAAGCAGTTGGGAAAATTACGACAGTCATTGTTATTTTGTTTTTTCCTTTTTATCAAAAGTTGTAATGACTAACCTTAAGCTTTATAAAGTGGAATTTTATAAAAGCTGATTGCTCGTTCGTGGCAGTTTCCATTTGCATAAATATTCTTTATCGACAATAACTATAATTCAGCGGATAACTGGTGTGTAATTTGATTACTCAATTAGTACCTACAGAGACATGCTACAGTCATACGTTTGCTATTAATGTACTCAAGGGCGGTGTGAATTCTCTTACAGGGTCATATTGGTAGGCTAAGATGACTTACCAATAAATTTCGCGAAGCGCGTATCGCCCCTAAAGAAGTAAACCTTCAACGAATTAAAAGACACTATAATACTAAATCTCCGAGTAGCTAGTAAATTTTGCACAATTACCCGCACCTTCAGCAATTATTTTGTCTAGACACGTGTAATTATAAATTCTTTCCAAGACATTACACGATAATAATCTTCATTCAAAACTTTACCTTAGTAGTAATGAAACAGAGTCTAAATTTAAATGAAGTACCTCCGTCAACGGCAAAGACAATTCATTTCTCGGTGGAGATATATTATTACAACAGAATAAAGGACATCGTAATAAAGTAAAGATGTGTTATTACTTTTTATACATACCTACTGTATTTATACATATGGTAATTTGTTTCATATTCATCCAGCTAAATATCCTTAGAGTAGGCTTTTTGACGTTATATTATTTTAAATGAAGATTTATTTTTACGTGTTCAACGCCAAAAATATGTTTTTTATATTGTTGTTTTGTAGGTACATGTCTACAATCATTTGTCCTTATACATAAAGTACTACATTTAATGATACATATTTTTGTATTGAACTGATGTCCATGTTAACTATAAACTTAACATCACGTCTATAATCCCCACAGAGGTGAGCAGAGGAGTGCAGTACACTCTCACATTTAATAGTCACGCTTACCTTCCATTAAGGAGTTGAACCTATTGCTATGCACTATATAGCAATATAGAAAAATCCAATATTACCTAATCCGGAATCGAGTCTCAGACCTCTCGATCGGTAGTCGCGCTTGCAACCAACCAGTCCGAACGAGTCTCTCGACCAATGATGCAGTGGAGTAGACTACTTGTTGAATTAAATACCTAGCGTTGGAAGGCTTCAAAATAATTGTAGACGAAGTCTTGCTTGCGTGTTCCTCTTGGTCATTTATTTAAAATCATAAATCGATAATCTTTTTACCTAACTATATTGTTGTCGTTCTATAACTGCGCAACTTTATGATTTGTAAAGAAGAACCAGTGGAAGGAATAGTATTTATATATACACCTTTTCATGTTATGCAATAAAAATAAGAATATGAAATACTTTTGTAAGTCAAAATGTCTCCACTTTGAAAGTATACAAAAAATGCGCATTTTAATATTATAAATAATTTATGTAAAAGTGCGATTCAGTTTTATTGCACTGACCTAATTCCTCGGATCAAAATTATATACGATGTGGCGCAAATATTATATATACAGCGGGCACTTCATTAGCATGCAAGACCAAGGTGCTACGTTCGTCGCTCATGAACCTTCGTGCTAAGCTGCATTCGGTAGATGGCAGATTGGCAAAAATATACTTAATTTTACAACACTTTATATTTGCATTAAATGCTACGATTGAAACTGGACATTTAATATTTCATACACTAAAAGCAGAATAAAGAAATGCATAAATATGTTGGAAAATAAAACGATTTAATAAAATCTTTAAATATCTAACGATGAAAAAGGAAGTAACGAACTGCGGACCCTAATCTCTTCATTTGTACTTAAATTAACAGGAAAATCATCCGAATGTAGAAGCAGTTTTATTATGATTACTTTCCTAATTTACATTTTGGAGGCACCTACAACAGAATAGTTAAAACGTACAATACCGTAAATCACCCGAAGTTAGGTTGTAATTTGGAAACATGTTTGAAATTGTTTATAATTGTTCAAAAGCAGATGTTCGAAATTGTAATATATAATATTAGCTTGAAACAAATATATGTTAAAACCTTTTAGTAAAGCTTATTGAGGCTCTATCCCTCCACATCCAGTACCCTTATCAAAAAAGTAGCAAAAATGTTCAATGTTTTATTTGTAATTAGGTTGTTCTGTTAAACAAACACTCCGTCCTCACTCGCACAGCGGATACATGATCGAACTAACAATGTTTGTAATTATTTAATTTAGCGTGCGGTAGCTCGGCAGCGTCCAAACGATTGAACATTGCATTTCATATGCGATGTGAATGGATATTATTGCCACTATCAAATGTTAATACTGAATGAATTTTGAATGTGAATGTTGATAACAGCAGTGATTTGTGCCTAAATAGGCTTATGTGACCTATGTGTTTTATTATTTGTTAACCTCGTTAATATTGTATCCACATATTGAGCAGCGATAGGCGTGCGTTTGTCTACTATCGTACCTAATGGATAACGAGATCAAGCGTAGGATGTAGCACGTTCGCCTAGAACGCGCCTGTTCAATTCTGTCTCGAATAGTTCATGACAAAAACACTGAGACAATGTAATAGAAAACATTTACGCTTGACATTTAGAGCTCAAAGGTCGTGAACCGAACATTAAAGCCGTACAAGGGATTTACAATATTGACGCTCTGAGAATTAAATAAGTTAAAATACGATTACGTACGTGCTCAAGTAAAACGTATAGCGCACACGTAATCATGCTAGTGTTTAAGGCCGTTTTCTACGTGGCACATTCGTTACGATTGCGATAAATGTAATTTATAACCTGAATATAACCTGAAAGTGCCTTTTTGCCACCAAAAATTTGATGTCAATCTCTGCTTACTATACCACATGGGTTTGCGATTGAAATAAACAATTTTAGGATTGTCATTCCGACACAATCAATTAAATAAATTACTAGGTCATCATTATCATCCATCCTTTTACAGTTTCACTGTTCGATTCGAATCTCCTCTTAAAATTACAAGGGTTAGTGCCATAATCTGCCACGCTGGCCAAGTTCGGCTTGACAGAAATCGCTATATTTCAATACAGACCTTTGATATGATATCACTAGAAAACAACTTTTCTATTGCCTTTGAGAACAAACTAAAAAACTTAACTTTACTATTTAAATATTATGTATTAAGGTAACGTAACCAAAAATTGCAAAAATTTGGATTGGGGATTAGTATCGTGCAAGGGAAAGGATGTAATGAATAATGGTTGCGAGTGAAACGACATGAAAGGGACAAAAGTAAAGTTTAATCGTTAGGAAATGTGACACGTGGAGGTTTCCTCCACGGGTTATTCGAGTTTTCAGAAGAATATTCTTTTTATTGCTTTTTAAATTATAATGTAGATTACGATATCTTTTTAGTTTAAGATATCTATAGGAAAATTTTGCTAATATTTAATTACTAAGTAACTTTAAAGTAGGACACACTCCAGTCAAACGGAGTGACAATATATACAAAGTGTCTGGCAGTGGTTTGAAACGCAAACGGTCACGAAAAATTCCCGAAATGAAAGCCTGAAGAGAGGAATTAGCCTCGGAAACTTAACGAACTATTATATAAGTAGAACAGTGCACTGAACTTAAATATCAATGATTCTTATTTGTTGATATCGCGTGATCGCGATGGCGTGTCGTTATATTAACAGTCATTACAAAATTTCCCAATAATAAGTTCCCTGAAACATTAGCTGCCGGCTACACGAAAACAGAATTAATAATGGCCGAACTTTACGGTTAATTCGGTTCACCATCTGCGCAAAACGGCGGAATCTTTTTATATTTTCCATCCTATAACAGTTGCGTTATCCTCCAGTTCTTTTTATAAAATTAGGCAAATAGAAGTATCTAATAAATCCATCTTATAATACATTCGATCAATTGCGTTACGCTAACCGACATTTTCAACACCTTTAACATCTTATCCTAGTCCTTGAATGTTTGTTAATGGATATTGTCTAATGCACTACAGATTTTATTGTACATATACAGGCTGTAACACTGGAGTACTTGCATTAATACCTATAGAAATTTTCTAAGTCATTCTATTACGATCGTATCTAATACATGTAATCGTGTTTCAGAAAATGTCGCTACTAAATCTTGCCTTATTCGTTTGCATGTGAATCAAATTTTAAGAACTTTTTACTCGCCGCTTACCGTGCCTTTGCAACAGTTATAAATATTCCTTTTCAATTTGAACTTGGAGAATTTGAAATTTATGATACTGACATCGACTGCCACATGAGGTTCACATGGATAATAGTATTTTGAAGTTGTAAGTAGTTAATAGGTTTGTCCACAGGATATAATACACGTTAGAGTGATATAAATTCTGCAATTTAGTCATTAACATAAGATCCTGCAACCCGCAAAAATATTATCTATATGAAATGTAAGCAAAGCTATGATTTATTCATTTACATCTATGTTGTAGTATATACATTTGAACGGATTAAAGTCACATTTATACAATAATGTCACATAATTTAAGCTGTATAACAAAACGAAAATCTCAAAGGCAACTAATCTTTGATCTATAAATATGTTGTGACTGCAACATGTTGTAACATGAAAGGTTAAAAGAAACACGCGAGTGTCAAAACGAAAACAAAGAACAGTAATTCGTCTAGGCCAAACTCTTAATTATTTATTTAAGATTTACCGATCTCCATAACGTTTACACAAAAATAGAGTGCAGTAGATGAGTTTTCTTATAGTGTCTGATGCTTTTTTCACATTTGCCATGCGAGGGGAGGAGAGCAGATTCATCAATGTGT
>DWME01010719.1:0-10040 GCA_018244795.1 Parelbella ahira ahira
TAACAGCTGTTGAGTGACGCTGTCTAATACTAGTATATTGTATAATCCGTCAAGCATTAATAATTCTATAATTAGTTATATTGTTGTATAAAATCCGTCCGTGCTAACTTAAAATCTACATACTATACGAGTACACATAGTATGCATGAAACTTTTCGATAAATATACATCGTCTTTTTAAATTTAAATGTATTTATACCGTTGCTAACAATGTCTCGATATCTATTAAACAGTTTGACTATAGTCTTTTCGCTCTGTACAAAGACATCTCTGTGACGGGAGCCATCGCTAACAAGCTATCATACACAAGTTGTATTGTGTATACGTCTAGTACCTACTCTATATCGGGCACTGGCAGTATTGCGAATACGTCTAGTACTCTATATCCCGGCACGGGTAGCATTGTGTATACGTCTAGTACTCTATACCGGGCACAGGTAGTATTGTTTATACGTTTAGTACTTTATACCGAGCACGGATATTATTGTTTATACGTCTAGTACTTTAGAAGCGGTATCGCAGTTAGAAACACAGTCACGTGTATCTGTCGCGCCGCGTACGAACCGTATATCATCGCAGTCTCACCAACATTGCGCCTAATATAGAAGCATCTGGAAATAGAAAACGATTTATAGCGCCCAGTATGTATTTACATTTATATTACAAAATGTATTAATCCGAAATAAAATTTTAGACACGGTGTCAATAATAACAATGCTATGTTAATAGAATAAAATTGTATATTTTATGTCTACGTATTTGAACTGTTCTTTATAGAAAGGTACGATTGGATGCAGCTTGAACCCTGAAAACGAATATAAGTTGGTTCCGAGTCACTTACAAGATTTCATTAATGTTACATAATTCTCTTACGTAAAATACTGGCAATAAAAAAAAAATCCACTCATTTTGTTACAGTATTTATTTATACCAAAATTTTTAAACTGTGGCTATTTTTAAAAAAAATTGAAGAAAATATGACTATTTCATCTTGTCGTACCTGTAGGTACATCGTGAATCATCGCTCTGTGTACGAAGCGCCTAATCAACGAACGTTGTAACCACATACATATTTCGATGATAGAATAAATATATTACTCAAATTCCAGTTATACTATTAAACGTTTCCTTTTCATCTACGAATACGTTATTTATATAAACAGGCTTAACTCACGTATGCTTTCAATGTTTTTATTAATCGTATTGTTTTGAATATTTATCACCTCAAGTTAGCTTTTAAATATACTATTACATAAAATGTAATTAACACAGAAACATCTTATACTGTAACTGTAATTAAATACCAAAGAAGATTTTCCTTTCAAAATTACGGAACTTCTATTATCCCATATATTATAAAATAAAACTGGTGAAGTCAAAATACTGTAAATAAGGTTAGCAACACAATCACGCGCGACCGTCTCGTCGCGTACGCAGATCCGTCATAGCGCCGCGCGTGGACAGCCTAATTAACGCAAACTATGAGAAAATAGTTTTATTGCTCCTAGTTGAACTTTTTGAAGGTAATATTCGCATTTGTATGCCGACAGTACATACTCTCTTAAATAAGCTATTATAAAACTAAACTAGCGTGGTAGAGTATGATTTTAGCTTGTCACGTTTTAGAGGAGACACCCATATGCAATAGCGCAACAATAAAAGGCTATTGATAATGGTGATAGTGGGGCCAAACATAAGTGTTACTCAATTTTTGTGTAATAGAACTATCAAGTCATATTTTGCATACCATAAAATATATAAAATGTAACAATATACATACATAAGAAATTACAGAAGATGTTTTATACAAAATTTTGCGTGTCCGTAAAACGATAAGTTTTCGTTACATTGAGTTAAATGACCACCGTTTTCCCAAGACCACTATTATAGACCACTCTAGGCATAGATCGCCTAAACCATAGACAAGTCTATCCTTTACTAATACTATATTTTAAACTGGCATAATTACGGAATTCATACATCTTGTCTTTAACTGGTATTCACGATAAGCGTGTAAACACTCGCCAACGCAGCCCCGCTGCGACCACGATACTTGGAATTGCATCGAAATATTGGCATATTTACACGCTTATCGCATATTTACACGCTTATCCTGCGTACCCCATAAATACCAGATGTCTTTTATAATAGTCGTAAAAGCAATTAATATTATCACGCCAGCTCGCTTACGGAGTAAGCAGAGAGCATCGTATATTATATATCTTTCAGTTTAAATCCTGACGTGCTTTTATATATTTCACTGTTTTCATACGGACAAGCGGGTCTTTTCTCTTACAAAACAGCTAGTATCCGACCTATTTGGCCAAATGCATTTATACCTTTGCACATACATATGATTTTAATTTAATCGCATTCCACCATAACATCTGAGCGCAGAAAACGCAACGGAGTCTTACACAATTTTGACATACTTAAACCACTGACATAAACAGCAAGAACCTCTCATTAAAATACGTGAATATTATACCGTAGTGCTAAACGAGGAATGTTAAAGTAAATGTCCAGCAGTTAGCAATACGTAGACACGCAAAAAGCAAGTCGAGTCGTGTTCGACTTTGCCTTTTAATTAATATAAAAAGAGTCTAGTGTAACTTTTTCGTAGAACCGCGTCCAAAACAGGAGCTTCATAAAAATACTAGGCGTTGTCGAGTTCGTTGGTTTTTTTTCCATTATAATTTTATTGCGTCGTGTTAAAGTAAGTCTCATTTGTGTTCTACACTAAACGGCGTGTCGTTTTGCTCGCCGTTTAGTTCTCGATACGATTAATCGTGACGTTTTGTTTTATTACGGCTTATTATCGTCTCGTGATTTGTTGTTTAGGTCTGTGACGTCTTTTAGTTCAGTACATTATAATTGTTACCAGAGAACAATTGTGACATGAGCACGGTCAAGTTAAAATCAATATTTAATAATGATATGAATAATAGTTACACGAAAGATATAAAGACTATATTAAAACGTTAGCAGAAACAGACACTAACTATTTTCATTACGACCCCGTCACTTAGCCGTAATGCACACTTAGCCAACTATTTCACTAACTTCGCGGTCTTAAGCCTTGATTATATGCGGACCTTTATCAGCTGTAACATTATGCGGGCGCTTAACGGCTGAGCCAAATTGCGCTATAAAATTTTTAACAACTACCGCACGTATGGGTTTATCACTATATTTCGTACCTGCGCCATTTGATTTTATTCGACAAATTAATTCAGGTATGCCCGTTAAATTTATTGCGAACAAAACAAAAACGATGAAATTTAATTACAGAAGTCCGGTAAACAGATGTCAGTAATGGCGTTTCTACATTAACCAGAAGCTATATCTACATTTTAATGAGAAAATTCACAGATTAAAAATGATGTTAACATACTTCACGTGTTTTAATTGATATTAACTTGTGAAAACGTAATCAGGTAAAACGGAATAACACCTGAATAACGATTTCTCATAAGCTACCAGTTCCACGTATAGGTTATTATATTTATTTAATATGAAAAACCTGCTGGTTCATTAATAACTGAGCATGACCACTGAGTGCTGGTTCGATTCCTACTTAGAACTAATGTTCATAAGTTCAGTATGGGTTTTGTTCTTAGGGTGTAAAATTATTGATATCTATGAATGTATACATATTTAGAAATTTAATATAAGGTTCATTAGATGTCCTGTTATTCTATAACTACGCATATTCAAAAAACAAATATAAAGTGCTAAGATTTTTAGACTTGTTAACACTAAATCAAGTGCAAGAAATAAAAAGGGTAAAAGATAAAGAAAGAAAACAGTAGTTTTTTTATTTAAAGGATTTATGTGCGTACAAGTGATTTATCATCGTCATCAGCATGTTTCGGCCCACTGCTGGACGTAGGTCTCTCTGATAGCACGCCCCCGAGTTCAATAATATAAAATGCAATTTTCATATTATTAAAAGGACTTTAATCTCCAGATCTGGGTGGAGAGACGCCGATTAGGGGAGGTATGTATATGCCCAGTAGTGAGCTTCCAAAGGTGAATGGATAGATTACATATTATATTGGCTGGATAATTTAAAATCTAATACTAACTCTTCAGAACGTGTCACTATGCCAATAATTTTTTATCTGTGAACGTGGTTGAATTTGTAATGGACGTGTGTTACATTCCCACGTGACTTTAACAGAACGTAAGGAATCTTATAATACATCAACTTAAGACGAATCGAATTACTGGGAACATATTTTCATAACAGCCAATTTTATTTTAAGCAAGTAAAGCTTATAATGTTTCATTGGTTTGGATTTCCTGCCAGAAGATCAATTTGAAAATCGAATTTGACTTCTGTGATTAAGACAAAAGAAATAGAAATGTATCTTACATTAATCGTACATTAATTATATTTATCGTTTGTAAATGATATCTCAAGTACAACAACAATCGTCAGTAGAAATCTCATTTGTCCGTTAACTGCGAAAACACAAAATAGATGTAAAATAGAGTCAGCAAAAAAAGTAATACGCGGTAATAAAATACGTTTTATCGCCAAAAAACCGATCGCGTCCCAAATCCCAAGGAAACACAATGGATCTTAACGTTTTGGCGCTTAAGTGTATACGAGGTTATTTTTATCAAAGAATACGTTTTTTATATACTTTACAAAGCGTTGACCTAGTTTATTAGCATGAAATGGTTTCGGGTTTGGAGTTCCGTAAGCAAAGGAATGAATGTCAATAGTTATTTTTTTTAAATAGTTTTATTACAGCATGTCTATATTACCAGCTCCTTTGCAGAGTACGTAAAGATCGTTTTTAAAGTATACATGCCTACGTCATGTTGCATAATACAAATAGTCTAAAATGTGTTTTGACAAATACTACTTTGTTATGAATAAGGAAAACATAAGTAAATATTTGTAGTTGATATATTTCTATTATTATTTCCAGGGACAGATGGAATATGACTAAATGAGGAAGTTAAATTTAAATGTGTGTTAAGGTTGGAAACCATTTGCTTTATCGCTTAGGAAAAACATTGTGAGGAAACGGCAACACTTTGGAATTCTAGATAATATTCTCTAAGGCGTATTAAGTCTGATAATTAATCTGCACTTGGCAAGAGTAGCAGATTAATTATCCTCGTTCTTGATAGAGACGCGTGTCAAATAGTATAATGATAAAAGTACTGGTGATGGAGATGAAATTTAATAATTCACAATCTTAAATTATGTACTTGAAACCATAAAATCGTGTTCACACTTGACCATTATTTATACGCAAAAAAATACTATGACAAGATTGGAAGAACTTACGATCAGGTAAAGTATAATAATACCATTTTGAAAATATGACAAAAAATTTCAATAAAAAGAACAAATTGAATCTACCGTTTTATTAGTTTCGTTGTGCGCCAAATTGGTAAGGAATTTTTGTGATCGAAGCTTGGATCAGCTATCAAAAGACGTATATTTTTTAAATTATTTCTTGCAACAAAGAGTCGTTTTTTATGAATACCTAATATCATTGAATTCTTAGTTGTATTCAATATTGTTATTAATGTTATAGCTTCATAACTTTTGAATAGTGCGAGTGTTATACACTGCCGTGTCAACTCCTTCGAGGAAATACAGGCGTGATGTTATCTTATCAATGTTCCAAACGCATAAGTAACCCTGTGTTTCTGTTTAATCTTCACATTCAATTTATTTTATTTACAAAATAAAACTATAAAGTCTATACGATAGCTATTTATACTGATTTGTTAAAATGTTTTTCAAAGCATGGATAAGCTTAAACATTTGCCGTTGCCATTTCACTATTGCAAATGGCTAAACTCGGTCGCCACAAATTGATTTAAAATATTGTTCATGATACTAAAATCATTTGAAGTAAATCACAAATTTCGTAATAAATCCAGATAGAAACTAGATATGATCACGAAAATCGTATAGCTATCGAAACTAGAACACAATTCCTTCATAACATTGTATTTACGTACATATATATAAAAAGTTATCCAACAAATATAAAAGTCCAGTAACTAAATGATAAATGATGCTCTAAAATTAAACGAGATTTTACACTTTAGACACTTTTTTAAATCGATATCTCTTAACTATTAAGACATTTATAATTTAAGTCTAGATAACGCTTCATATAAGGAAACTTTATGATAGACATGTCGTACTATTAATATTGTCGTAATTAATCAGTAAGGCAGCAATTTTTTTTTAGTCCGCCTCTGACGTTAGTTGAAACTACAAGTTATTGGTTTTTTAAGTTTTAAGTTATTAATTTATTGAATTTATTATATAGGTACTAGCGAACTGGATTTCTTTATTCGCTGTTCGTTTATCGTATTTCTGGTGTAACATGTGGGGTAGATCGATAAGGTACGAAAACGTGTTACAATTCGGTTTTTCAATTGAAATAATCTATCTATTTATTTTCTATAAAAATACGCAGTAATTATAATAGAATAAAGTACATAGGCCTCCGTAATCTTTTAATATTCTCTATGTGAGTTGTAATTGTCATTCACGGAAGAAAATACAAAAATGCAGTTGCCCCTTTGGCGTACGATATGGTAGTAATTGACAACATTTCAAAATTGGCACTTACAAGGACCTGTTTTGGCCCCATCTTTGTTGTTATGTGAAGATTGTGTAATTTGTAGATAAAACAACGATGGTATTGTCAGTTGGGCTGTTATGGGTACGTTGTACCAAAAAAAAATGGCTTAATATGTAGTTATATACTAAAGTAAAAAAATAATAATCAACCTCAATCATGATTTAAGGAAAGCGTCGATAAATATGAATAAAGATAAAAACCACATTTTTCTATAATTTTTTTTGTAAACGGTAGCCTTAAACGTAATGGCAATTTAAGATGTAAATTACGAGTTGAGTGAAATTTAAGAATAAGATTTCGAAATGATGATGACAATAATGGGATTCAAATCTTGAATCTCACTTCCGACTATAAAAATAATATGCATCTTTAACATAAATAATATCTCTTGCGAAAAACAATGAAAAGTAACATGACGAGGAAACGTATGCATCTTAATATTTTTCAAAGTGTGCTTTATGGCGTGTCACGTTGGTAACTCGCATTTAATCAGCTCGCGATATGATGAACGCGAGTCTTGCTATTTTGAAATGATACCAATTTCTAATAATAACAAAATAAAAGATTTGGTGATCTAGTAATTTTCTCAACAGATGCACTTCTACTATCACTATTATCATGCTGTAAAGCAAACTCATCGTCTACAATTGTCTGAAAGCTGAGGGCAAAGCGGTTCATGTCTCTAGACTGAACAATCGTTCTCACAGTATTTTCACTTTTAATTATTCCATTTGTTAATTTACAACAAATGCATATCTCATGTCATTTGTTCTCAGTTAAGATATAATTATCTTCTGTTATTTAATTTTACATTTGTATTGTCTCGTCTACCCTTTATATAACTTGGTAACTAGTTCCAAATATTAGTAACGTTTAAATGCATTGAAACCAACCACGTGCGCTAAATAATGTACAACGGTATTATATCACAGATTATTACTGGTATGGTCTAGTTCAAAGTGTGTTTCATATTTATAATCCTTTTCGCTTTTATAACAGCGATTGCGTATTTATAAATAGTTTTCATTGGACGTTTATAAGTTTTTAATGTTTTTTTATATGTTGATTATTTCTTTTATAGGTTAATATTATCCATAGTGTAATGAACGTCGAGCTCGGGAAAAGACCTAAGTCGATAATTCAGACGTAATTCTGCTACCTTTCTTGCACACCTCCTTAAATGTCTTGGGATTAATGCAGATACTAAGCATACGTTCTTAAAAACTACCGCCAGAAATACTCTAAGCGCCATAAATATCAAAGTTTTTCTCCAACTTGTTTCATTCACAACTATCAACTCTTCAATATAAGTCTGTACTTCGGACGCATACTTATATAGCAAGTTCTAAATGCAATACAAACAGTGGCAATATGTTGAAAGTACGTAGGAAATGATCATAAGATGTTCCTTTCACACTTCGGCGAGAACCGCATAGGGGATCGTGGGAACTAACACTATGTACACGACATTGCCTTTAGCTGACATCTGTTAAATTTGTAACGTTATCTAGCACACAGTTTGTATATATTTTGACTTGAAAATGCCAATGACTTCATTTTGCTATTAGAAAAGTAGCTAGACAAGTACATAGCCATTCATGTTAGAGAAGAAATGGCTGACGAAATGACAAATCTGATATATGTAACTACATACATAGGTACAACGGGAATCTTGATGGATTCAGTTGTTGTTGTCAGGATTCGGACGTTTCCACGAAGACCGAAGCTCATTTTTTGACCAAATCGATCATATTAGGGTTGATGAGGGAGACAGGAGTCTTCAAAACCGGCGAGCATTTAGCAAGAGGGTGGTAATGTAAAATAAGCATTGCAGGATATCAGTGAAGAATTTATAACCTTTACTTATTAAAATCCTTTGTAAAGATTTAGTCTATAAAATTAAATATTGACTATCCTGGAAAAATGTAATAAGTTAGTGAGTGAGTTAATACAGTTCACGTATTATTATCAATATTATTATTACCATACTATTACGCCAGCTCCCTTAAAGGTTAGGCAGGTACTTGACATACATAGTATACAAATACTGATGAAACATATTCTCAATTTCAAACACCGTTGCCCAATACCTACTGGGCATGTAGATACTATTCTAAATTATAACTAACTAACTACATTTTAAGCTATCTCGACTGCCGGCTACATTTATTACACGTAGCAGTGCAAGCAACAATCTACAATTAAGATAACTTTTAGTACAGTGTAGTGCAATTATTTATCATTATTTTTAAGATATCTTATTGGTTAATTTGATGGGGTTCAGAAGTTAATATCAAGTTTTAGTAATTACGAAGTCTTTCTTTTTCACAGATTGCTTTTTTATTTGTAGATTAATTTCAAATATAAGTTATTGAAAAGAAACATCATAGAAGTAGATTAAAGTATATAATGTTGACGTATTGTTAGTTATACAATGTATGTATAATCACTGCTCCTTGATATTAAAAAAATATGACGTTTGATATTTTTTTTATGTTTATTTGGTTTCAATAATTCCATATCATCGTATACTTCAAAACTGTATATAAATTAATATCAAAAAATTTAATTAATTAAAAACAATACAATACACACATCAAGAAATAGAAATCAATTTTACAGAAACGATATTTACATTTACATTTTGCAACGGCAAGCGACACAGCGGCGTGTGAGGCGCACGGCCTCTCACCGAACACCGAAACTGTCGGCCCGGGAGTCTCGCGAGCATCAATTACAAGACACTCAATGTCCACACTCACTGCGCTTGCGTCACCGTGATTTAGTGTTTTGTTCACCGCGTGTTGGACGCCTCGTTAATCTTATTATAATGCTATGTAACACAAAGAACGTTTATTTACACTATTAAGGTCGTCACAGACGGAGCTTCAATGTGTACTATAGCAAGACGTACGATGATATGTTACATTTGCTATATTGTAACGCTTAAACGACCGTATACCTACCTATAGTATAGTTCTTACGTTGTCAAATACGTAAACAGATATAGCAAAACATATCTCGATATCGCAAGACATTATTTGTAGATAAAGCCTCACAGTATAGCGCAATATATGAATATATATTATAGCAATCTATTTGTGACAACCTTTAAACTCACAGATATTTTCGTATAGATATTAACTTATATAAGACGCGATCTGTTAATGTGTTTTTAAATGTAGGTATGTTATTATTATTTTAAACTTAAGTGGGTTTGCGTCCGCAAACGACTCTGTCAGTGAGTCTGGTTTATTTGTTTTTAGTGGTCTATTTTATTAAGGTGTCCGTGCAGTATTTCAACTTTAATTAACCCATGGACTAGTGATTGACATTACTAAGTTCCGACCGGGGCGTTGTGGTTCGATTCGTACCAGAAGCAAATATCTATTTGTGTCATTAGTGCAATTA
>DWME01010720.1:0-10039 GCA_018244795.1 Parelbella ahira ahira
CGCTAGATCTGCGTGGAGAAGCGCGGGCGCGGCAGCTCGAACACGTCGCCGTGCACGGAGCGCGCCAGCGCCTTGATGCTGGCCGCGATGTCCTGCGTCGGCTCCTGCGCGCCCACCGGGGCTCATTAGCACTACCGCCCAATGTTTATCTAATCGTTTCGCCTAATGACATGTTTGTCCTTGAACTTTTTACACTTTAATCCTTTAGACGAGGAATTAAATAGGTGGAAACTATCTCTCGACCCTTTTATTATTCCACTGTTGAATCTCGGGTCTCCTCTCGGAACGAGAGGGTTAGGGGCCGAGTGTGGGATGGCAGATTTCACACGCGTTAGAGAATTTTATTGTAAATTCTAAAAAGCTGATTTCCTACGCACCTTCACCGTTATAGCGAATGATATTTAATCTTCAAACGCACATTTTTAAGGGGTGCGCAACCGTGGATTCAATCCCAAGACCGAGAAAGTGAGAAATTGAATTCTAAGCCACTAGACTAACACTGCTTTTTTTGCTTTTGGAAACAGTAAATATGAGTAGGTATTAAGCCAAAATTTTAAATATACTAACATAGTCATCAATTTCCCTGAGCGTGGAGCGCTCCGCCGGGAACTTGGGCACGTTGATGGGCAGCGAGCGCGCCACGTCGGCGGCGGCGCCGCGCGGCCGCGCGATCTGGATACCTTCGTCGTTGCTGCCCTCGGCTGGCAACGATTTATACAAAAACATTAATATTAATAAGGAATACCATACGTCTCAATATTTCAAATTTATGATAACTGAAGCCTGTGCAATGGATTCCTTTTTCACATTTGCTATTCTGAATAATTTCAGTGTTGAGATTCAAATGTGTTTCTACACCGATGTGAATGAGTAATACTTAAGTATTGAAAGTGGAACTCACGATCTGAGTCGTAGTCGTCTATGTCGGACACAATATTGTTGCGAGAATCCATGCCCTCCAAGTCAAATATATCCTCGGCATCTAATGAATCTTCTTCAAGTTGAATATGGTCGTTAGACTGGAATATGTTATAAAATGTACATATATTAAAATTATTGTATTAATTTTTTTAATTATCAAATTGTAGTCTTGGTATGTTTTCATTTGAAAACAAATCTATCTTCACCAACTGTAATAATGATCTACAAAAGGAGATCAGATGGTGTATGACATCACCACACACTATGGTGTTGATCAAAGTACTCCGCCCGACAACATGTCTGAATAAAATTATGAATGTTACCCCATAAAATATTCATAGACAATTCTAAATACTTGTAGGACCATGTCATATTGTAAGACCAATCTAAGTTGAGATGCAATTTGTCACACAACAGAAAACAGATAAGAAATGGTAGACTTAAAACATTTTAATAAAACACTAATACAAACTTGTAGTGAAAATGCATGTTCATTATGTAATACACTTTATATGTAAATAACATTAAAAGTAAATTTAACTAATAACAACACATTTCAAATTACTAATTTTAAAAAGAACACACAAATACATTGTTTTTTGAAATAATCCATTGACTGTTAAACTGTGATAGATGAAACATTACCTGCACAGAATTCCGTGAAATTTTTTTTACATCCTTGAGGGAAGACAGTCTTCGTCTCTGTAGTGGAGGTAGATGTGGTGAGGGTGGCCCATTGTCTACAGTTGAGTCAGCTCTCCATGTGTCATTATCAATACAGCTTTTGGCTTTGCTTACAATGCTGTAAAATATGTTATTATTTGACTTTAATTACTAAATTATATTCAGTGTTCAATGAATCATATCACATATACTAGATCGTTGGCTATGCAGCAATACTTTAAATGTGTCAAATCATTACATCTGGATGTAGCCTTCATGGCAATGGCGATGTTGGTAAGTAATAATAGTTTTAAGTATATATACAAATGATTACTCTACAAAATTAATACTTTATACAGAGATGTTCCCACAATCATAATATCATTCCCCAATTCCTATATAATTTACATATTCATTGACTATCTCTTCAGACTAATGGTTGCAAATGAATGCTAAGTTTGGTCCTGAATTTGAACCCCAGGTTGAGTACTATTGGGTTTTTAACTTAAAACTTCTAGTAGTAATTTAAAGTCTGGATTTATATCTAATGTATATCATATGAAATGTGTGAGTATCCTTTGGTGAAAAACACATATTATGTTTTTATATAATTGTTGGTTTATGAAGAATATTACCTAGATAATATTTTATGATCCCTTTGTGCTCTTTCTCTGTATGCCTCGTATTCTGCATATTTTTGATCTTTAAACAGTCGGACAGTCTCTTCGATGGCATCCAGCTGTGACTGAAGAGTTTGATTCAATTGTTTCCTTAGAGTACTTATGACTTGTAGAGTGAGAGAACAGCTTTTCTTATCACTAACTAAAAGGTTGTTTGTGTCTATGTTTTCTTTCATTTCAATATCATTTGTCACTTCTGGTACAAGTAAGTTGAATACTGGTGAAAAGTTTGGACTTTTTTTCAAGTTATTAATGTTCTCCCGTGTTGTCTGAAAAATAAAAAAAAGTCAACATCAATTATTTGAAATAACAGTACAATTACAACAGTTACAAAATATGTTATATTATATATCTACTAACTTGTATAGCCTTGCAAATAAACACAATCTCTGGTCTATCCTCTAATGTGCCATGGGTAGTCTGACCACAAGCTAAACATGTCTCCAAAGCCCAGCGGCCTACAGAACGATGTCCCACCAGTGCAGGCTGAACTACTTGCCCTTTCAATGAGGTGGCTGGACATGATATTAATTCCTAGAATCAACATAAAATTTCTATATCGAATTGTTTTGAAATCATAAACATTAAAATAATCAAATATGGGTCTTCAATAAGCATATAATGGATATAATATTTTTTGATAAACATATATAAAAAAAACTTTTATTGGCATTTGTTTCATATGACAATAAGATTTGCCTCGACACATGAAATATGATCTAACTTGAATGAAGCTAACTTTATACTTCTTAAATATCAAGAATTACATACTGGCAAACAAAATGTGTCATTGTAATAAAAGTTTCTTCAGTAGGTAAAAATATTCAAACATTTAAGATCTTTTATTGTTTGTGTTTTTATCATTTTTATGAAAATATATAGTTATATAATTATACATATTATACTGGTTTTAATAATAAACCAGGATGTTTACTTTTATTTAAAGATCGCATTACATAAGTTTTAATTTATGAAAGAGCTCGATACAAGCCAGTTTTATTTGTACCAAAATATCGCTTGTTTGATAAATGTAAATAGACGTTCAAGGAGTTTCGCGCTTGCAAGGATATATACATAAGCGGTTAGAATATATATAGGTAAACATAAAATACAATAAATCTAGGACTTAAATATTTGGCCCTACGTAATCTCAAATGTAAAACGATGTTTACTGCTGTACCTCACTGAAAAAAATATCCCTTTGTTCCGTCGAAGATAGCTCCAGCTTTCCGATATCCATAATTTCTTCAATTTTATCACTTTCTAATGTAACATTAAGACATTTGCAAACACATAGAACCATTGTAGCTGAAATATGATCGTAAAAGTGATCAAAACAATATAAAAATACACAAGAGCGTAATAAATTGTACGAAGTGGTTCAGCGGATAAACGCGTTGTTATTATGTAGTATGTATAGACATACACAGATATATTTATCATACACACACCTGCCCGAGATTAGCAGATACCACATATACGCTGCTTATTATAACATCAGCCTTTCGAGTCAAATTAAGCCTATGTGCCTTCTACTAAGATTCCATTTTCTGTGAGAACAAAATTCGTAGTACAGTTTACTTGATTCTCACTGAATACATTCTTTCTCTTTCTTATTACAGCTTGTTTTAATTTTAAGAAAAAGACGTAATTCTTTCCACTGACTGATTTTGATGTATAATGTTTTCATACAAGTTTTTATTATTATGGTGATAATTTACGATGTCCACAAAAGTTTCTCATGTATTAAAGAATTTTAAACACGAATAATACAAAGTATAAATTGTTGTTTAATATAGCTTATTAAAGCCTTGAAATCAACTCATTTTGATTCAATTAAACACGAACAATTACTCGATGGTTGTGAATCGATATCAAGTGCATCAATATAATCATACAATATACATCAATCATACATTAAGTTTACTTAAAAGCTATATTTTATGAATAAGAGTACATATTATATAGTGTTAAATTAGGTACTACATAAATGATTACTATTGAAATATTACACTCGGAATATTTTGGACTAGGTATCGATACCTTACTGAACTCAAAATGTCTACCTCTAAGTGATTCAATTGTATTCTAAAAATTAATGAAATTATTTGTATCAAAGGTCCATTGTTTATTGTTATATCTTATTTGGATCCGATAAATTAAAATAAAAAGATAAAAGGACAAATAAACCCATTCCGCACCAAGATACCATGGCAACGTCGCCAGAAGCGATACTGTGTCTATGCTATTAGCTGGCGTTCTGTATTAAATGGCATTGCTATATGACAATATTTTATCAAATATTGTTATCATTATTTTATAATTAAATTTTTGATTGTGGAATAAATAAATATCACTTAGTAAATTTATATGCCACTGATGATTATTTGATACGTCATTGATTACTAATGTATATTTTTACAAGAAGTTAGAGAAAGATATTTAATTGATAGGTAATATAGCATCAGGTTTGTATTTCTCTGAAGGAATAGGAATGAATGAGTCTAATAATCCTATGTTTTACTTGTTAGGTTATACGTCTCATAGAGTAACGGGGTGAGCCTAATTGGCATCCACCTGGCGTAAATTCAGATTCCTAGCTACTACAAAACTGCAAAGAATTTCCAATTAGGAGAAACTCAATAGTAACTTTACTCAGATGGAACTCAGACTTAAAACAATGAGGTGGTCATTGTTCTTTAATTTACCCGATTTGTTTTTGTTTAACCCAAAAAGATTGACTTTGCATGAAAAAGAATGTATGCTTTATTACACTGAATACCTATTTGAATATGAGTCTTGATGTGAATAATTTGTATCCAGCGATTTTTTTTAAAGTTTATATTTTATTAACAAAATTGAATAAACTATCAGTATCTGTGTATAGACGCACATGTAAGGGGATCCAACAAAGCGAGGAACAATTGGCTTTTTAGAGATATGCATGATCCATCTTTGGACGTATGTACTTACGTTATCCATCTAGCGGGATCTTGGCCAAACGCTAGCCTATTATGTATAAAAAAAAACCTGAATCTATTTTGCACGAGTATCAGACTGACATTTCTTTAATGTCAGTGTCAGTGTCAATATAGGAGACTAGATTTAAATTGTGATGATGAGTAAATACACGTTTAGTTCTTTATAATTTCACATGTCTACGTGGCAAACATCTAAATAGTAGAAAGGTTATATCTGCCTTTTTTTAATATAGACTTGTAAGCGCACCAAAATTAAGTTTCCCTCAAATATGTATTTTTTACTTCTAGGTTAGGTTAGTTCGGCAAAAGAAAGTTCCAACATGACCAAAAGAACTCAACCGAGCTGGTCACCGCCATTGAAGACAGAGAAGCGGCCTGTGTTAAAGTTGTACAATAGCCTAACTAGGCAGAAGGAAGAATTTGTGTGTTCAAATGGTAACAGAGTGTACTGGTACAGCTGTGGCCCAACCGTATATGACGCATCCCACATGGGCCATGCTAGGTAAACTACTAAAAAAATGTACATTTGCTTTGCTCTATTGTCTTGTACATACATTCATATGAGTATGCATAGTATGTGTGTCATATAATACTTTTAACATATGTTCCAGATCATATATATCTTTTGATATCTTGAGAAGGATAATGTCTGACTACTTTGGGTATGACATATTGTATGTAATGAATATTACCGATATTGATGACAAAATTATTAAAAGAGCGAGACAGAATCACCTGTATGAAAATTATATGAAGGAAACAAGAAGCCTGGACAAAGTAATAGATGATGCTGCAGCTGTTGTAAATTACTATGAGGAGGTAGTGAAGAACACTGGAGATCCAGATAA
Source organism: Parelbella ahira ahira (assembly GCA_018244795.1). Classification (NCBI taxonomy): domain Eukaryota; kingdom Metazoa; phylum Arthropoda; class Insecta; order Lepidoptera; family Hesperiidae; genus Parelbella; species Parelbella ahira. The sequence goes on from DWME01010720.1 coordinate 6,094, forward strand.
GAAGCATGCCATGCAGAAGATGTTAGATAAGTAAGTATTAGGATTGGAATTTGGAAAAATAAGGAGACTCGCTGAGTAGTGGAGTATATTGTATTGCAAATTGAGTCCCATATTGAGTGATAGGAGCCTTACTATGATTACAGTTATTTACATATACTTGGTTATACCACTCAAATATTAGCCACTAAAACTGGTATTTTATGCTCGGCAATTTTATATTTATTTTTCCTGTCCAAATGTTAAATACTTTGAAGCAACACTTCACAGAATTTTGCCAGTGTTATCATTTATGTCATCAACAATAATATATAATTATTGAACATGTACCTACATGTAAATTATTATCTGTTTTAAAATAATATACACCACACTTCAGTTGGGAAGTTAATAAGTACATATGTATAAACATATGGCTACTTAATAGATTAGAAAATAAAGACATATTGTACATATGTTTATTTATAACTTTGCATATTTCCATTAAATCCAATTTTTAATATTATTTACATTTCTTGATGTTATATCTGTTTAGTGTTGCATCAGCAGTCAAAGAACTTAAAGATGCAGTGGAAACAAAGGATGATGAAAAAATATTAAAGGCCAAATGTGACTTGTTGACATCGGCCAAAGACCCCATAGCTGATTGGTTGGACAAACAGTATGGCAACACTGTCACAGACAATAACATTTTCACAGCCCTGCCTAGATACTGGGAAAATGAGTTCCATAAAGATATGAAGGCACTTAATGTGAGTACATAGACTTACTAAATAACACAATTATTTTATTACTTTCTTATGAAATAATATTTCACATTCAATGATTTATCAGATCATGATATAATATGTATTGATACACAGATGTGGATGACTCCAAGTCTGGTTATGTTAGTCCAGCTTCAAACCCATCCAAGATCATTTTACTCAGCTAGTTGTCCTTTCTAACTTTATAACACACACTTCCAGACTATTTAAACTAATTATAAATTGGCTACCCAGATATCTTAATAACTGAGGTCATTACCACATTAATACAAACAGTTGCCATAGTTACATTAATTTTAACAATTTATCTTTATGCAAATTGATAACAAGTTTCATTGATAGTTATTTCAACAAAGACAATTTTTTATACATTCCATTACTAATATTAATCTAATCTATTCTACCTAAAAAACAACATCACACCTATAATCCCGAAAGAGATAGGCAGAGGAGTGTGGTACACTCCATGTTTCACCAGTTACATTTACATCCCATTAAATATTTATTTAGTTATTTTACCTAATATTATGTATTCTAATATTGATATATACTTAATGTACTTTTCTTATAGGTTTTACCACCAGATGTCCTGACCAGAGTTAGTGAATACATACCACAGATTATAAATTTTATAGAAAAAATTATAGATAATGGTTTAGCATATGAATCAAATGGTTCAGTGTATTTTAATGTGAGTGATTTTGATAGTAAAGAGAAACATCACTATGCCCGTCTTGTTCCTGAGGCATATGGGGACACAAAATCATTACAGGAAGGTGAAGGTAAAGTAAACCTTATTATTATTGTTTTGAGATTATTGTAATAATGTTTAGTATTATTTTGAGATTACCCTCACTTGCCTATACAGTCATGTGGGATATTAAGGAATGTGTCAAGGTTTCATTATATTGTATTATTGTCGTTAGCAATGTTTTATGATGTCCATCAATTAGAACTTGGTTAGTGAACACTTGTCATTCTGAGAGGAATACCAAATTTACAATAGAATGATGATGTGTGGAGATGACAATGATGAGTCATGTAGCAAATGAGAAATTAGGAGAATTAACCTGATATTAGATGGCTACTTCAAGTGATAACATGTAGCCACAAAGACTAATGTTACTTGATATAGTCATCACTGATATTATTGTATATAACAAAAACACTAATCAGAAATAATTTTTTAAGGAGATTTAAGCGACGAAACTGCAGAAAAGCGATCACCAAATGATTTTGCATTATGGAAGCTCAGTAAAGCAGGCGAGCCTTCATGGTCGTCGCCATGGGGGATGGGCAGACCAGGCTGGCATATAGAATGTTCAGCAATGGCCTCGGACGTGTGTGGATCTAATCTTGACATACATACTGGCGGAGTAGATCTCAAATTCCCGCATCATGACAATGAATTGGCTCAAAGTGAGGTTAGTATTTCTTAAGAATTCAATATTTCGTGTTGTGTAATGAATAAATTAGTTGGAACAGTGAAGAGACTGTAACAATCTTATATGTTAGTGTGCATTTCTCGTATTCGTAAACATTATGTCACCTGAAAGCTTAGCATTTGTTACAGACAGCCAGCTTCCAAATTTTTTTGTTTGTTTTCGTCTCTAATTAAGCCACTTCACAATACCTTAATATGTAATGGATTCGAAGCAGATATGGCTCTGCTTTGTTTTAATCATTGATTGTCGTTTTTTCCTTCAAATTGTCATAGGATTGTTTTTTGTGGGGATTTTAAAACTTTTAGTTTTTTAAAAAGGCAGTGTGATAGATATAGAACACGACGTTAACTATAGAAGTAGTTAAAATTGTGTGTATCCTAGAACGGTTAGTGTCATTTGGTATTGTTAGTTCTGGTGAATATAATTATACCAATGTATTTTGTGTTTTATGATACAACAATGTATTTATTTAAATTTTTATAGGCACATTTTGATAAACCCGGCTGGGTCAACTACTTCCTGCACACTGGTCACCTGACGATCGCCGGCTGCAAGATGTCGAAGTCCTTAAAGAATTTCGTGACGATCTCTGATGCTCTTCAGCGTTACACAGCTCGACAGTTGCGACTGGCGTTCTTACTACACGGCTGGAAAGACACCCTGGACTACTCAGAGAACACTATGGAAATGGCCGTGCAGACTGAGAAACTGTTCAATGTGTGTATAAGGATTTTATAGTATCTTAGTCATTAAATATATTTGTGTACATACATCTTCATTGTCATTATAAAGTATCAATGATTATTTATTAATCCTTTGTCTACGCCGCAACGGTTCTGTCGAAGTATTGTAAAATAATCATTGCATTGTTTTGTCATATTTATGACTGGTTTACAATTAAGAAATAAAAAATTTTTTCGTATGTTTTTATTACAAATTAGGCCGTAATTTCAGGAGTTCTTCCTAACGGTTAAAGATGCGTTGCGCTGCGGCTACGATGAAGGATTCGGTGGACAGTGGGGGCCCGAGGAACAGCAACTCGCTGCTAAGCTGTCATCGGTTAAGGAACAAGTGCATACAGCACTTTGCGGTGGGTTTTTGTGTAAAATAAAACACAATAATTGTGTAGAATAAGTACAATAAATCTATTTTCGTTTACGTCTAGAGTTATTAACGTGCATTGTAAATAAAGTCAAAGCTTTATAAGTGTGTGAGATATTGTTTACTATTACATTTAATCGGTGACGGTAGAGTCGGTGTATTGCAGTATTCTGATTAGTGTTTATGGATAACCCCATTGAGACTTTAATTATTTATGGTGCATGTAAATATTATATAAGAAATAAGTATTTTTACTTTGAATTCAGTCATATTGGTTCAATTGTTTTTTCATTGCTGTTATGTTTATCAAAGGAACGATGTTTTTCATAATGCTTATTTAATTCTATGATACATGATTCCTAACTTATACACTTAATTTCTAATTTACGGCTATAATGATTTTGGTAAAATAATAAAATACAATCACTCGTAATATCTTTTTAATGTACAATGAGTATGAGTATGCAGTTGGTTTCGAAAGGCCTGGAACCGTGCGAAGTGATGCCAATTAGTGGAGGTCTATGTTCAATAGTGGACTTATGCAGGGTGAGCGATGGATGGAGCGAGGTTGAGTATTTTATTATACAGTATGGGTAAGGGACGGTGGGTGTGCGTGCCCTGTGCAGACAACATCGA
>DWME01010721.1:0-10039 GCA_018244795.1 Parelbella ahira ahira
GACTATGGTCTTAGTTTACTGCCGGTTTCCATTTACTGCAGTGACCGAAAACAGCACTCCTCATAATCATTGTATTATATAAATATTGTTTCTCTCTCTCTCTCCAGCCTTTTTGTCATTCCACTGTTGGAACACGGGGCTCTTCTCAAAATGAGAGGGTTAAATTAATAGACTGCCACGCCGGCCATGTGAGGATTGGCAAACTTCACACGTCTCAGAGAACATTTTCTTTTTGTGAACTCTGAAGTGTGCAATTTTCTTACGACATTTTCCTTCACCGTTATAGCAAGTAATGTTTTCGTTATATGTATGTATGTTTGTTTATGTGATATGCGCAGAAGATGCACGACCTTTTTGTAAACCCAAAAATATTGAGCCCTGGGTGCTCTCTGACTGCTCCGAACCGGATATGGCTTAACGATATAATATTAATAATCATTAATATGAAGTAACATTTTAAATAACCTGCAACCGATTGTTCTAATCATGAACAAACAATGAAGAATCGTACTAAATTGTTTAACCAATTCGGCATTTAACTGCAACAGTGTCCAATATTGTTTAGGCGTCGCGCGCTTAAATAGCTACAAATTGCATTTGAAACTCACATCATTCTTCACTAAGTATACTTGTGCATTTATTTTTAATATATTACTACGCCACGTCTTTTATAGGAGAGGCAGAGGTAACAAGTGCCAAATATTATTACAAACCTGACGTATTTTTCTATATCTATTACTCTCTTCATACAATCACGCCGATTTACGAGATTCAGTAAGCCTTAAACCTCTAATATATGGACGTTAACCATACCATATATTCATATATCATGACATAATTTAAAATATAAAATAAAACAATAACCGTCCTCCTTGGGCTGAAACAATCTCCTTAAGCTTGACGAGTCGTAAATCACAAAAGTCCAGCCTCTACACCGAAATAATAATGAAATGTAGTCACGAATAAAAATATATTTTATAGAAATAAAACTCGACATCACTATCATCGTTTTTCACTCGGCCTTCTATTTACGTCTCAAAGCGAAATAGCACTCGAAGCTTTTATAATTATTTTTAAAGTTCTATATTATAACAATCTAAGATAATAAAATAACCGCACATACAGCCAAAGCAAATAATAATTATTAATGAAAAAAATATTAATTTACATAATTATTACAGAAAAAAGTATCATCTACATTAGGTTACCTTCTAAGATGCATTAATTAATTAATTTGTTATATTTGCTACAAGTATTTCTACTTAGCATCAAGAGTCGTTTATCAAACATCAGGGTTGCCAGACCGCAAAATAAGAAACCTGATTTGAAAGATTTTTAGGCAGGTTTCTTATTTTGTTATCTACATAGTAACGCGATAATTGGTAAGTCTCAGTAGCCTGTTAAGGGTTACTCATTTTTTAGTGCTTATTAAATTTGTTTCTTGGCTATTTCTGTATGCAAGATTATGGTCTCTCTTAGGTTTACGGTCTTCTCTGCGTTAATCTATTTTAATTTGAAATTTACGCCATTCTTGAAAATTCGTTTTCTATTTTATTGAACAAAAGTAAATAATAAAATAATTAATAATAAACTGTTTATTGTTTGCGTTATAAGATGAAAAGTATTAAATAATTGTTAGTTACGGTTCACGTTTAGTTACGTATTCCGTAGGACGTAGGTATAACGTAACTGGGAAAAATGGGAGTTATACACTCCTCTGACTACTCTTTCGGGTGAATACACGCGTAATATTATGTTACCGAGTAAACGTTGAACAGTTAAAAAACTGAAAATGTCGAACAAAAATCGGCAAATCGACAACCCTATTCGTCATCCAATTTACTTGCAAGGCAGAAAATTCGTGCCGAGCTGAGAGCCAGCGAAATAGACGAGGTGATTTTCAATTTAGTTTCTTGTATAGAATATTTTTATAAATCTTGTAAATATAGCCTCATATTTCAGATTATTTATTTTCCAGTGCGTAATAGATTTTTCATATTTATTTAACATAAAAATCGATTTTTTGTTAGTTTTTTGTGTGGGATATTTTCAGAAATCTTGTAAATACAGTCTCATATTCAAGATATATTATTTTTCGGTACACAATACAGGTTTTTTCAACGTAAAAAAAACGATACTATCTAATCACTGATAATAATGTATTTTATTTGCTATAGCATATTTTTCCCAATCTCCTCGAATATAGAAAAAAAGGCAGATGAGAGAATGACCAAAGAGATGTACAATGTGAATGTTGATGGATGTTGTTTCTAAAAGAGACAAAGACCTATTATTGACCAAAAAGACTAGATACTGGCTGTTGAAGGTCAGTCAGAATAGTGAGTCAGAAGTCTTCAAACTGGCATGCATGAACGAATACTAATGAATGTAACATGGCAGTTTGTAAGGATATTTGGTACTCGGTGCCCTCTGCATACCCCGTAAAACCCACGGTGTGACGATATAATAATAAGAATGTTTTATCGGATAAAATTTTATTGCAATGTAATATATTTTCCTTATACAGCTAGCTCACGGCATAATCCAAGGCCCTCGCCTAATCATCAAACATGATTTATTACCGTAATATTGTAACGTAATGTAACGTAACAGTTTTTTCAGATAATCATTACATTCCGCGCTTTTCTATTAAATGACCGATGTGTATCTATTTTTGGGAATATGTTGTAATAAAAACAGTGTTAACATGTTATTATATACATATTGGTGTTGTTACCCAGCTATTATAAAATGTTTTAAAATGCTAAACGTTTGTTAGGTCATATTTTGTCACAAATTTATCACGATTTTGTTGGTGAGCATTCACTTCGTAAATGTATTAGTGTTAGTTAATATTCAATAACGTTTTAAAACATTTTATAACGACAGTGTAGACGACAATATTATTTGTAGTCAACGTATCGCGTATGCACTGCGTGACGACGTCTATACCTACATTGATGATGATAATGATATTCGTGATCGTATTGCTGTTGATGATGATAATGATGTTGAATACTAATTTTAAAACACATTACATATTCCACACTTCTTTTATATATACATACATCTTTTCCCCTATAACAGTCCGACCTGTTCCGGTCATAGCAACTGTTCTATCTCCGATTGTACTGGTATGCTCTCAGATGGTTTTTATGGACAATCATCGTAAAGTCTCTCGCACTGCGAACATTTGAGCACGTCGTTATCATAATCAATAATAATAATAAGTGAAATCTTCAAATGGACAGAACCTCTTACACCATATATGCTAACCTAGACGATATAAATAATGAGTATTGAAATAAACGTGTAATTTTGCAATATATTAGAAAATTATATTATGAATTTCTTGCGCATATAACCTTGACACTGCCGCAACAGCGAAACGACCAAACAGATTGAGCTAGGTACGATAGGCCGCTAGATTAAGACCGCCAGTAGTTGTACTAACTGCCAGTGAGATTATAGGAGATTTCCGTGTTTTGGCGCGTCGAACAGTTGGCCTTAGAGCTGATTAGATAACTGTTATGTGACCTTGACACCTGTACACTGGTATAAACCAATCAAAACTACCCTTGATATAATGTTGATATTTTTATTTTTCATTTAACCTGCCTCGTTGGTCGAGTGGTTGCAAGCGCGACTACCGATCGGGGGTCCTGAGTTCAAATACCGGGTCGGGTACTAATGGTTTTTTCTGATTTAGAATTTCTAGTAGTGGTTCGGAGTCTGGATCTGTGTCCGGTGTATGGTAATAGACTCACCATCTATTCCATGGGACGTAAACGTAACTGGTGAAACGTGGGACTGTACTACACCCCTCGGCCTACCCGTGCGAGGATTACAGGCGTGATGTTACGTTTTAATAAAAGTAATGTTAAGTAGGAAACAGAAGTAAAGTCAAGAATCGTTGGATCTAATAGATGGGTAATATTAAGGAAAATGGCGTCTTAAACAACACTCCACCTGGGGTCAGTTATATATGTATATAAATAGTTAGTAGAAATCTTCTGAATTTTTCATGCTTATTGACCTGTGAGCTTATTATATGAATTTCATGTCATACAACGAATAGAAAATCGCTGCCCGCCAGCTGTGGCTCGCTGCGGCAAATGCCGAATACGGCCTTTTCCTTAAATGTGCTTGAACATCGGTCGTGAGAAACTAAAAGTGTATTCTCCGTCACTAAAACAGTAAATTATATTTAATCTTAACATAATCTCTACCTACTGATTAAAGAAAATACCTACACAAAATTTTAATTAAACATTGCACAGAAAAGCATGGATTGGTATGTAAAATACAGTATCAATCTACGGTCAAACGTCAAATAGAAAAGTGACATAGACAATAAGCAGGAAACGCGTAGTTATGGAAAAGGAAGCGTCTTCTCAGATTTTCTAATCGTGTTGAGCGAGTGATGGATCTAACCAACAATGGACACTTGACTTAGTTCTGTAGGAAACGAGCTGGCGGCCCGCTTGACTCACTGCCGGCCTTTATTGGAAAATTGCCTCGCATCAACACTTGTGATTGTGGGCTGATAGAGCAGGAGACGGTACGAGCCTGTCGGGTCTTGTGTTTCAGACAAATGTTGGTTTAATGGTACCTATATGGAATGCTAATGTGGGGGGTGATTTGGAATTTAAAAATTTAAACGTAGTTGATACGTCCATACGAAGATTAACATTTTTATTTTTATTTCAAATTTTGTATGAAAGTTTTTTTTTTATTATTATTATTTTTATCCTTATGCCAGGTCCATTACGAAGCAGATTAAGAGCACCAAATGCCAAATACCTCTACCCTCACAGACATAACATGGTTCTTGATATATAAAATAAAACCTTAATACCTGCGATAAAGACATCGCAAGTAAATATAGGACACACTATAGAAAACAGGGTGTATTCCAAGAAAGATTGTAAATGACTGCATGGAGCATGCAAGCCCGCGGTGCGGATGCGGTAATATTTCTTGCTTATGTCCTATTTGGATGCTAATGCCGCATAACCTGGCATCGCGGGGAGCTGCACCCGCATATGCAGTACACAACTACAATATATGTGCTTAATAACTTAGAGACGTGAAATTCTTAGATCTTTAGGTTATTTTTTATATTTAGCGCCTTTTACTATAATTATTATTTTATAGTCAGACCAAGTCCCTCACGGGATAGGTAGACAGCTCCAAGAGCCAAATATGTCTGTCCTTGCAGACTTCATGTACTTTTTCTACATTCATAACATTCTTTATAAAGGCATGCCGATTTCAATCTTATTTCACAACGTGTTTTGCTTTTTTGCATTTTCCCATATAAAAACATAGAAAACACCATCAAAATCTATTCAAATATTAATTCATATAAAATACCTATACAAATCCTGAAATAAAATACAGCTTAAAAACCATGCGGGTGATATGTCCCGTAAATAATACGCAAAAGGATATTCCATCTCGGCATTATAATGAAACCCTTGGTAGCGACCGATTCGTGAAGTATTACTACATTTTAATATCATATAACCCTTGGTATGTTGTACCGGCTGAGCAGACTGAGACAACTGAGCAAGTACCCGCGCGGTGGTGTCATTGCACGCGAACACAATGCGGGCGAATGCGGTTTTTTCGTAAACACCAACCAGTTACACGCACACATGCAATAACGATATAACTACACGCACACATTAGCTACAAAATAACTACACGCCCACATATAGCAACAAAATAACTACACGCCCACATATAATTACACGCACACGTACATTAACTTTAATATATAATAACCCTATTTTCTTCTTGTTTTTATCTATCATAACCCTTCATCATCACCTGGGTTGACTGGTAGAAAATGCCAATTGGCATTAAGTCCGCCCTGTGTTAAAAACAATAACAAAATAATAATTAATATAAACTACATATCTACACGCACAAACTATTTCGAACGCGTCACCCGACACCGAGGCTTGCAAAACTTACAGCGAAACTTCTAACATAACAAAGTATTTGTTAATTACAGCAAAATGTATGTGTAAACATACCTAAGTTTACATTATTTGGTTTGCAAACAACAAAACTGACAAGTTAGCATATAATCAGTCATTGGCCTCATGCCTATAACACTATATTACTGCACGTTGCTTCAATATTAGTATTTTTATAAGTTATATCAATATATTCTGATGGGAGAGACAGAAGTGTACGAAACCGGCACGCGTATGGTAGTAATGAACATCGAAGCTCGTCAGGTCTGTAAGGAGGGATATTTGGGGTTCGATGCTCTCTGTTTAGGCTGTGAGAGTCCTGGCGTGATGATATGTTAATATAATCCAGTATGAAGTTATAAACTTCAATTAATACCCGCTCTGCGAATACGACTATAAACAGTAAATAAACGAGCATTAATGTATGACACGCTATAAATTACAAATAATATTTATTGAAAATGTCATATTTATTAATTCCAACGTCGATTCGTAATGGATTCTAGGTACATTCTCGGTTAATCGTAGTATTTATTCAATGCTCGCAAAATATGCGATATCTCTTGTAACTCTAGACTCGACGCAGCATCCCGTCGATCCTGGATAAGCTGATATATACGAACGTCAATCGTAAGATCTTCAGCTCGCCGCAAACACCAAGCAATCAATATCTGCTACCTCAACAGTTCACTATCATTAATACTGGTTATAAGGTCGTCACAGACAGAGCTATAATATATATAAATATATTGTGCTATAATATATTATATAGTAAACAGCCACATATGGTAGCTACGCAGCATATCTTTGCGGTCATTATGGGCTCGATAATCTCTTTACATAACACTGTGCCTGCGTCTGTGTTTCTGGGCAAATAAAACTATACTATAAATAAACAGAGTTATCGCCTATTCCATGGGATGTTTAATAGGTATAACTAGTGAATTCTGGGAGCGTACTGACTCCTCTGCCTACCCGTCCAAGGAGATACACGCAAAATGTTGATGTCTATGCTTTGCTAACACATATTATAGCTCCGTCTGTGACGCCCTATTAGCGTAACCCGTTCGTCAGTAGAACTGCCGGTCCATGGAACATTTGATCACAATCACCTAAAGGAAAGTCAGTTTTATCGCACCAAACATCGATAATAGAACTAGCAATAGATACAGATGATAATCCACATATAATGGGAGAACAAAGAATCAATATTAAACATTTTTATATTAAAAGTCATGGCTAACAGGGTGCCGCCCCGCCTGGTGGTAAGTGGTTACCGGCGCCTATTTCATTTCATTTAATTTATATTTATTTTTTATTTCATTTCATCGAATTTAGGTTATGAAACTTTCTGAATTGTTTTCTGAAAGATAGTGTTTTTGAAAAATTACACTTTAGTCGCAAATGATTGATTTTTATAGATTACGAATAACTATTTTAAGATTAAAAGCAACATCAAGAAACACAACCGGAATATAGATATGTATAATGGTTATTACCTAAACTATTGTATATTATTATGTATTCTTAAACATACACCTATAAAAATAAACCCTAGAGATGGGTACATCCTTATTAAACATATAAAATAAAACCCTAGTGATGGGCGGGCAACTTATCGATATCCGATAAAACCGACGTAATGGACGAGGCCTTGAAGGCTGTTGTAATAAAAATCAATCGCTCTTGAAAACACCTGCTTTAATACGTCTGTAGAAAAAAATATTACTTTGCTCTACTTAAAGTTAGTGAAAATAATCAATTCTTTATTATATTTATTGAGGTAGAGATAAAAATATTTTTTTACTTTAAACATAGGGATCCGTACGTAAATCTGTCATGTAAATTATACAGGGTTCGATTTCCGTAATAATTTGAATGGTACAATTAGTTATCTCACCTGAGAGTGGGTGTGTTTAATGAATCTAGTTTTTAGCGCTAAAGAGATAAATAAAATATATTCATATTAAATTACATATTACATACATTTAAATATATAAGATTCGAAGTGATTTAAAAGCAAAATGTCATTCCGAATTAAACTTACAAGAGCTAAAAAAGACAAATGTTAAATGTAAAAAAAGTTTGTAATAAGAAGAAACAAATCAGAAGATATTTCATTCGGCCCTATGTTTGCGTCTCAACTCTCAACAGTATGTCCACCTACGTCGCCATTTTCAACATTTCTATCTACATAAATTGATCATTATACGTTAATCAAAAGTCAAATTAAAGATTTCAATACGAAATACCCACGAAACTATAATTTGTTGAATTTTATTTGGCATAAAACAAGCAAGGAGAAACTAACGATGTCTGTACATAAAAAAATATTTAAGTGCAGGTAAGTAAAAGTAAATACTAAACTATCATTTTAACAAAACTTACAGTTCAATTCATTTTCATTACAATATGTTCACTAGAAATACTCCAAATAAAAGAAAATAAACAAATAAAACTTTGTACGAAATATTTTAATGAAAATCCAGAATAAAAGTTATCATTTTACCTATTTTACAGTTCGCCGAACACTGACCGCATTTGTCATATAAATCATCTGGTTTAACGGCCATCAATAGATAATAAAATATACAATATAACATGGCCACTGTTAACACGCGATGACAGATGTCATCATAAAACTGTCAAAAATGATGGAGTAATAATTACGTCATATTGAACAACATCTTTCATAAGTTAATTTATACGAAGCAACATTGACGCATAGTCCACACGAAGCAGTATACACATAATTAATTGATCGAATTTTACATAAGCTTTATAAATTTAGGCATATTAAATTAATATGCTATGCACTCGGCAGTTGGGTGGGTACCCATAGCACAAGACAAACAATAAACATACTCATATGAATAAAATTGTTCTTACGTTTTATTAATTCAGGCATATTAAAAACATGCTATAATAAAATTATGGATGAACATTTTTATGCCATGTGTCGAAGGCCTTCGCATCTGCATCGATCGAACATCGTCTACGACTACGAGGCTACTGCCTACGAAGACGCTACGCCATTATTTATGTAGTAGGCCTAGAACAATCGGTCGGTCCTCTGTATCTATTTGTATAGATAGATAATAATCTAAGCAATGCCTTTGTTCTGATAAACTATGTACTATGTATGTAGAAGCTCCGTTAAAGTCGCAGTAATTATTACCAAAATACTTTTAAATAGACTAATTAGTTTTAGATATAATTAACATGTATAGTGAGTGTATTGTGACGTCATTGGCTTTCTACCGATATTTAAATTCATTCCTTTGAACAATAACACACCTTTTATACAGTAATAGAGTGTAAATACAACACTTGCTTTATCGATCGAAAAGTAAGTCTGTATTAATTAAGTTTTTCTTTACAATTCACATTTTGATTTGTAATAATAATTATTTATTAATAGCACCACGTTCTTGCGGGATAAACACACCCGTATAATTTTGCCCGCGAAAAAAGAGTCGGATGGAACATGAACTTTTTTGTGAGCGCTGCGCGAAAAAGATAGCTGTAGGTACATTGCGAACGTGTTAAAAATGAATGGGTATATAGACAAGGGGTAAAATCGACTGCAATGCTTTAATTACCCATTATAATGCGATATTTGCATAATGGCACCGAAAATGTTTATTTATGTCGTCGTTGCGTATATCAGTTGTATAATATATGTAATATATTGAACGTTGAATTTATTTTTAAATAAATAAATGAAATTGTAACAAATACGTAAGGATTTAAAAAATAGCTATTACAAAGTATGTTAAGAGAAATTTCTTAGGGAAATTAACTTTAATTTTAAGCTGAGATAGGCAGGGATTAGTTACTAATTATTATTTTTTTAATTACTAAATTTTCTATTCTTACAGACCTTATATTAGATTTATGAGTTATGTTACAATATCTTACACAAATTATGAGAAAATAATAATATTTGCGAATGTACATATATGGATACACTCTTATTAGACCAGGGTCGATAATTTTTAAAACCAATTAAAATCGCAGTAGGATGAAACCCATTAGAAAAGGAGGGGAAT
>DWME01010722.1:0-10039 GCA_018244795.1 Parelbella ahira ahira
GAGGTGCGCGCCATGGATTTGAACCCAGGACCTCTGGAATGAGAGGCTGAATTCTTAACCACTAGGCTACCACTGCTCACTTTCATAAATTTCATAAAAATTCATAGTAATTTACTTCAACATGATTTTGCTTTTCAGTTGGATATTGTTGAGTGCAATAAACGTCCTTTGACTGTTGAAATGAAGGAAACACTTGCAAAGAATATCGCATATCTGCATCGACTTTCTGAAGTCATCAATGATGAGCTGTTACTCCCGTTTGTAAGAGGAGTGGAATTCTTTCTTGATAACATAAGGTCTTGTGATGACTTTAAAGCTTGGGAGCTGTGTGGAAAACATTTTCAGTTACCCAAAGAGTTTAAGAATGCAATTGAGTATTAACATTCCACACAAATAAAAGTAGTACTAGGATAAATTTCTTTTTTTTGGCCCTTTTTAAGTTCCATGCAATTTTTCAAGTGCAATTGCTTAGTATGTGTGCTTTTCTTAAAAAAACATATTAGCTTAATAATATATTACCATGGTATTGTTAATTGTTAAGTGGCTTAATAGTGGTTAAATGTTTTATATATGCAAACAAGGTAGGCAGTTATTTAACCTATCTTCTATGACAAATTACTGAGTTATTGAAAATACAATAAGGAAAATTTGTGTATTTTTTTATGATGTATTACATGGTTGTTCTCTGTGTATATCTTACATATAAAATTCTGCTTTCTAATTATATATCACTGAGATACATTAGTGACTATCTTGTAATATGCATACTGTTAATAAAGTGGTGGTTAAAAAATTAATATTCAATCTAGAATTGCTCTGTTAGAACTTAAGTGTATCTGTTATTGGATGTCAGTGCATAAGTCTAGGCTGTGTCAGTTTCAAATCTAGGGTTAATTGATGAAATAATATACTTACATGTAGTTCTGCTATTTTGGAATTCATTTTTAGTATACTAGTCAATCAATAATTATACCGGTACTTAAATATTAATATAGCAAGTGTGACTCACAATGGATTGGATTAATATTTTATATGATCAGTTTATATGTCAAAATAAAAATATGTATGCATTTATAAAAACCAGTTAATAGGTTAGTAGTGTTGCTTGTCGGTGGTTAATAGAAATGTTTATAAGCTTTAGTATGTGTTGGTGCATAAAGGCCGCATCAGAAGAAAGGTGTGACTGGGTGTTGTGTTGATATGCGTAAGAAATTGCTGCGCCAACCTTCTCATAGCAGTTTCTTTGATGTGTATTCTATATATTTATAGTGATTCCTATATGAAGAGAACCCCGTCAACACGCAACTTAAATATCACTGCACCCAGCTTCTCTATCTGAGGAAGCCCTAAGTGTACTATTTCATGTCAATAAAAATAAGAAAAGAGATTCATCAGACTGCTTATAACATTAGTTATGTTATCTGATTGTGAGTGTAGAGTAATTTAAACAGTGTTATAAATACCAGTTATCACAAACTTTTGAACATGTTAGTATTTAGTTCCTTTAACTTTGACTTCAATTTATCATATGTAAAAATTATATCGCTTGTAATGGGTGCAGCTCTCTGTATATTTTACTGCTGGGTCTAGTTTAGTTCTCGTCATTAGTGAAGGCTTGGTGTATTAATAACATTAGTGGCCACAGTCAAATTAAAGAAGGTAGTTTGACTAACATATATTTTTAACAGATCTTAAAACCTTTTAATATACTAAAACACCTAAATCTAACAATAATTAACGTGACTGATTTCTTCAATTACCCTTCTGATTATGAAGGAATTGATAGAATGGAATCAAGACCACTATGTAAAAAAAACGGTCAACACTAGAAAAATCCCAATGTTATAAACTTGGCTGAGCAGCATATAGGAAACTTCGTTGTCTTTTCGTCACCGTCACCGCTACCGCAAGGCCTGAAGACGAGTCTTCAATGAGTGCGTCCTACCTGTCATGACCTACGGAGCCGAAACGTGGACACTGACGGTGCGACTAGTCCACCGATTTAAGTCCGCTCAGCGAACTATGGAAAGGGCTCGGCGTCTCTCTGAAGGATCACATCAGAAATGAGGCGATCCGACAGAGATCCAAAGTTGACATAGCTCAAAGGATTAGCAAGCTGAAGTGGCAGTGGGCTGGTCACATCTGTCGAAGAACCGATAGCCGCTGGAGCAGACGTGTTCTGGAGTGGAGACCGCAACTTGGCAAACGTAGCGTGGGACGCCCTCCAGCTAGCTAAAGTAACGATATACGCAAAGTAGCTGGCAATGGTTGGACGCGAAGAGCTGAAGATCGAGCTCAGTGGCGTGCCATTGGTGAGGCCTATGTCCAGCAATGGACGAGAGTAGGCTAATAATGATGAAAGAGTGACCTTCAAAGCCAGCACCGCAATGGCCACTCTTCGTATATTACAAATGTTCATTGGATACAGTTCACGGTAACCACTTACCAGCAGGTGACCCGTCTGCTTATTTCCTAGGTCTATCTTTTTGGTCTCTTCTTTGAAACGTGAAAATATACTACACTTCTCTGCCAAACCCTTAGGATATTACAGGCGTGATATTATCTTCTATAGAACCAAGCTATGTACGTAGACGTTTGTGAAGGTTCAACCCCTGCGTAATGCAGTTCCTCCACTGACTCCTATCCACCGCTGTATCCACCCACTCTGTACACTTTATGTTAAATGATTTATATCGACGACGTTAGATCTCGCTCGTCATAATTCTTAAACGTGAGAAACAGACGTTGAATTATTGGGTGCACTGCAGTAGAAACACAAATTTCGAGACATTAATTGGTCATGCCTCATTGCACTGTCTCATTAATCGTTTATATAATTTGATGTTTCCAGTACTAAAGCGAAGTCTGGTTTTGTGCCCAATTTATATCAATAGGCTTACCCACTATTCCATGGAATGTCAAACATAACTAGTAAAGAATGAAAGTACTACATTCCTCTGCCTTTAGTGAAGTACAGGCAATGCGATGTTATTTGTAGCTATGCTTGTCAAGAATATTTAATTTTCAATAGCTCAAATCAAACGAAATACATAACAGATATACAGACAGGTGCGTCAAGCCGCAGGGGAAGACGACACGCGTTCATCTAACACAGCACAATTATAACCACCGCAGCTGAACAATACAAAGTGACAGTTTTAAAGGTTAAAGTTATACTCGCATGGACGAATGTCAACTAATTATATTATCCTATTAATTAATGTATATTAGTATTAACATTAACGTAACATCACTTCTGGAATCCCCGAAGGGGTAGATAGTACAGTACACTCCCACGTTTCACCAGTTCGTTTAAGTCCCATGGAATAGGCGGTGAGCCTGTTACCATACACCGGGCACAGTTCCAGACTCCGAGCCACTACTAGAAATTCTAAATTAGAAACATCTAATAGCACCCGATCCGGGATTTGAACCCAGGACCTCCAGATCGGTAGCCGCGCTGGCGACCACTCGACCAACGAGGCAGTCAACATTCATACTAATATAGAGTAACTGAACGAATGTTATTGCATAACAATTTACAAAAGTAACTAACTAATAGATAATGACAATACTAACTAATATCTATTAACACACCTATTTCTATAGTCTTGTTTATGGTAAATTGCCGTAGGTGGTAGTACCCTCTCCAGACTGCTGCCTAATCTTTTACTACCTACTTTCGGTACAAACTTGAATAGTTATTACCGATTAATATAATATTTCATGTATATTCATATTAATAATATTTTATATGGCATGCTATTGCAGAGGCATATGTCTAGCCGTGGACAATGTCGGGGTGATAACGATGATGATGATGTTAATGATGTATATTCAATTGCTGCAAACTGTTTTCTTAAAATCATAATTATTTTTAATTACGATACGTATTTTTCTTTTAAAACAAGAATTCCTTTATACTCAAATCGCGATTGAAGTCTGACCACAAGTACTCCTGGGATACGCGTCATCATCAGCTATTTCATCGTTCTATGTTTGAACAAGATTCCTTTCAAAATGTGAAACGGTAGGGCCGTAAGACTTATGGATGGGATTTTCGAAACAATATCGTGTTTAACAGAATACTAATCATTAAACTAAAATGTAGGTCAGGAACAGAATTCTAGTATACACTAAATCTTAGAGCTTTTCAAAAATTCTTCGTATTTGACAACCCTAACTGTTAGGTACACGTTGTGCCAATTTTGCATCGTCCGTGATATTTGCGGCTAACCTACATATAAGTACTTATCGTCTTGTCATAGGATTGACCCGGTCTAGAAGGCCACCGGTGCGTTCCGCCGGAGATCCCGGAGCCCTCCTACTAGCGCAGAGGAAGGCCACCGGGGTGTTTTAGTATGGTACTAATCCCCCATAACCCGGTATTTCTCCCAGGATACCGGGTACCTTTTGAAAATTTCTCTCTCGATAACAAAAAAAAAAACAAAAAAAAACTAACAAAAGAAAGATCGGTAGGGTTGAATTTATTATGCCATAATGTTATTAATAAAATTATTCGCAAGTTTTTAACACATTTGAAACCCGGAGATGTGCACTGTGATGAACTATGTTAGTTGTTTTCATAATAATTATATCATCAGGTCAGGTCACAGGTCGGAAGCACCGAATGAGACCTATCTTTATCCTTAAAGACCTGACAGCTTTCTCCTACGTTCATCACTCTCACCATGCACGTAAACCATCTGGAGACTTTTGATTCTGTTTAGAAAAATTAGTTCTCAAAAGAGTATCTGATGGAGCATACACCTCGTATTATTTACATATGACTTTATATACAAGTACATAAAAGGCTAAATAAATGTATACTAAAGTGTTCCTTATATATCTAAATGTACACTAAAAAGAAAAAAAAATTAAAACTGCATTTTCGTTTTGGTTTTGCAATAGATTCCATAAAAAAGCCATATGTTTCCACTCTCGCGGTACGATAAAAATAACCTGTAGTTACAGAACGTCAAGCGATGAAAGGTGCTATACAGAAGAACATTATTTTCACAAGCTAACCGTCCATTTTGTAACGATTCGAAAGCTATTTTTCGTTTATTCTTTTACGTTCTAACAAACGCAGAATATGTTATCATCAACATTAAAAGTCTTACTTAATGTTTCGCGCTATCAACAAATTACAAAGCAAGGGGTACAGGGCGATTTCAATATGATTCTGTTGAGGACAAACAATGCTAACTGATTTGCTCCGCAAGTAACATTTTATTCTAGAATCGTCAGACATTGTACTTACAAGAGTTAGTAACTTGACCGTTAGTAACTTAATAGAACATAAGTATGACCTTAATAGAACTTAAGTAGTAATAATATCTCAGGTGATGATACAAACTTGCCAATACTTCTATAGATATTTTTTTTGGTACGCTTAGAAGACTATCTTTTGCCGACCAAGTGGGTAGAAAGTCTTAATTTGTTATCTTAAGCGGGAAAACATTCATTAACATTGTTTAATTGAACGCTAGTTATACGCTAAGGTGTCTAAAGCCGAATGGTTTAGCGTCTTCAATACGTTTAATAATAAACATGACATATTCATAATTTTAGTGTAACAACAGTTCATATTCATACAGAATGCATTTCAGTAAAATAGTGCAGTCGTCAACGGTGATATTGCCAAGTATAATTAGGGCACAATTTCAGACATTCATAAGGGGAGTGTGCATTATACACATCGATGTACGTCGCGATTTTAAGATCAGGTTACATTTAACTGAACACAAAAGTTTGCATTCATTGTATGGTTATCTTAAAACAAAACCATTAATAAGAAAGCTCATTTGTAAAATGAATCATAATTAGATATTGGAAATAAAAGATGGATACATTTTAAGATCTCATTTGAAGCGCTTTGGTTAATGGCACGCATTTCTTGCAACACTGTATAACAAAAGACGTAGTAAACCAAACATGAACGGCCAAACCAGCACACGTTGCGTCAGCTCCGACACGTGAGTTTGGTCCATGAATTGGTTAATTTTGAGTACAAGAGCTATTTTCATAACGGATCTCGTACGATCGCCGTCAGTCAATTTCAGACACTGCTGACTCGACCGTATCACGAGCAGAAGACTCCTGGAAACATGGCGAGAAAATCCTACACCGAAATAATGGAAAAGCTGAGCGAATATTCGAACAGTGGAAATAACTACGCCTGGACCATTCAAGAGTCAACTTTAGGCGGAAGAGGACTTTTCGCGTCGAAGCCTATAAAAAACGGCTGCCTTATTTTCACTAATAAACCTTTAGTAGTTGGTGCCAGGGCTGATAGCTCAGCCAATGTTCATTGTTCAAAATGTTTCGAAATAAGTGATGACTGTGTACGTTGTGGAAAGTGTCAGTTATTATTATGTTCAACTACATGTATGCAATCACAAGAACACTCTAGAGAATGCGACTATATTACCACGCATTTAGAAGCAAAGAACAAAGACGAGGATAACTCAGCGATACTTGCTCGAGTTCTAATCTATTTTAGATTTTTATTGCTGTCGGATGAACAGAAGACTTTGATGGAATTGCTACAAAGAAGCTGTGTACAGTGTCCGCTCCAAGAATTAGACGCCCTGTGTTCGAAGTATTACATATCGAATGAAGAGAAACAAAAAATAGAAGTGATACATTCAATAATGAAGATAAATTCATTCAGAATAGCTAACAATTCGTGTAAGAAAACAATTGCTATACGTGGTCTATACCCTGTGTCGGCATTCTTGAATCACAGTTGTTTACCAAACACTAGAAACGTATTTAAGAAAGATTACACGATGGCTGTTTACGCAACGCAAGATATCGAAGCTGGTGATGAAATTGTAAGTTGTTACACTGGACTTTTATGGTGTACGCCTGCACGACGGTGTCAACTTTTTAAAACCAAGAGTTTTTGGTGTAATTGCAAACGGTGCAGTGATCCGTCTGAAAATGGCACAAAGCTATCGGCCTTAAAGTGTTTCGATACAAAATGTTTTGGTGTGATGCTACCAACTTATCCTTTGAATGCGAAAACATCGTGGTGCTGTGATACTTGCTGCAATACGACTTCGCCAGAACGTGTGAACATAGTGCAGAGTGTGCTCGGAAGTCTTGTCGGAACGCTTAAGTTAGATGAGGAATTCAAATTGGAAAGTTCCATACTTAACAGATTAGCAAGTTTCGTTCCATACTCAAACCATATTTTCGTTGATATACGGCTAAGACTTGCGTTGAAACTCGGAAGTGGGACATGTTTGAACGGTACTATAAAGGATACATATACCTAATCATGCAAGCTAACAAAACTAACTTCAACAAGGAGTAACGGACATGGACTGATTTTAACTGATTATGCTCGCTCTCGCTTGGCATTTATTTAATGTTAATGTAAGTAACTTTTAACGTATGCTATATAGTGAATAAAACAAGATTCCACATTAAATAAAACATTATCAACTAAATCATTTGACATTTCAATTCAAATGGGAGTCATTCATTAAGCGTAACTGGTGAAACGTGGGAGTGTACTACTCTCCTCTGCCTACCCCTTCGGGGATTAAAGGCGTGATGTTTCGTTTGGTAGTCATTCGTTTCTAAATATACACATATTTTAGTTTACCCTTCGTATGATAAATTCTATTTTCAATAATTGACCTATTGCTCATCGTCTTCATCTATTGTTTTATTACATAGTAATAAATCTCAAATACTGTTGCCAGCACACATGTTTCTCCGTTTTATGCTTTACTCATATAGGTAAAGTTATATTCAAAGTTTTATTACTTACGAGTTACGTTGTATGAATGGTGATTCTGTTTGTTATTCTCCAACGGTTATGCTGGGTGAAGAGAAAGATTTAAAATTTCACATAAGTACTGGTTTTCACGCACAATTGCGCTCACACTCTCGTGAAAAAGGGAGTTGTTTCCGCAGTAAATTATCTTATACCTTAAGCTCAAAAATCACTTACCTTTCGTTATAATTTGTTCATTAGTTTTCGCGTATTAAAAGAAAAGTTTTGGTTCACAAAAGCACTGAATAACTATGCTATTTTACTCAATTTTGGTATCAAATTGTACATCTTCTCGAATTTTCAATATAATATATTGTATGTATGAATACAAATGATGAAATTCAACGCTAACTAATATTAGCCGCGAAGTAGTAACAGACAATAAATAATACTATGTGAGCAGTTCCACGACGGATTTATGAATCCAGCGTCCTGAGATACCAACTAAACTATAACTATAAAAATAACGCCAGTAATTTACAGCTTAGTATAGCAAAAATAGCCAAGAAAACTTAAGAATTAAAAAATATTAATTAAATTATTTTTATAATTAAATAACTTAAATATTATACTATTATTTCGCCAGTTATCAACGGACTAAATAATAAAAAAATGTACTCACTAAATTGCCATGCATCTTCCTATTAAGTCTTAATCGTTTCGATTAAATTTTTTTACGATATCAGGATATTATAAAAACTTAAGAAAAGATAACGACTGAAAAGTTTTTCACAAAAAATATTGTTCACAATTTTAAAATCATGACCAAAGAGAGAATACCAGTTTTTTATATTTATATCTAGGTAGGTATTATTTTAAATTCTAGTATCTACCTTTTTATGCAGCCGTTACCGGGCGGTATACATAAGTTGTATCCGGCAGAGATCAAAAAGCATACTTTCAAAATAAATTATAAAAAAACACGTTATAACAAATATTTATAACCGCATAGCTAAAGAAATTAGCTTATTGTACCTGTTCTCAATGTTCTCACAGTTGACAGTTGATAGCAAGTTATTTGAGTCACAGTGTCCTCTATAGGCTGTGTAGTTTGCAGTGGTAAGTTTTCTAGGGCAAAATGCGGTTTTCACATGTCAAGGTTGATATGAATTTGTCAGGCATACACAAAACATTATATTGTTTTATTAATGGAACAATAAAAAATATCCAATATTGCTATAATATGTTAGAATTATTACATATGTGTACATATAATCGACCCATTTGTCATTCCACTGTTGGAATATGGGTCTCCTCTCATATTGAGGGGGTTAAGGTCTGCCACGCTGGTCAAGTGCGGGTTGGCAGACTTCACACACGTTAGACTTTTTTTTTTGTAAATTCTAAAGTGTATTCAGGTTTCCTCGCGATGTTTTCTCTCACCGTTAGACTTCACCGGCTGAATTCTTAACCACTAGGCTATCACTGCTTATATTATTATTATTACATATGTAAAACGGATACAACATATTATTATATTTAAATGCAAAGCAGAATACCACCCTTATCTGATAGATATCCCAATCGCCAAAGCTGCTTGGTTCCACGTTTTTATCTAGACGGCCAATGAGTGAAACATTCGGTCAGCGTTGGCTCATTGTTTAAACACAAAGGTGAATAGGCTTTTTCTAGGCATGTGTGCGCCTCACCTGACCATGGGACCGCGGCAATACGCTAGCCTATCATAAAAAAAAACTTATAATACCTAGTTATATATGCAACATACGTGGCACGCTCTAGGGAAGGCCTATGTTCAGCAGTGGACAGTTATAGGCTGATGATGATGATGATGATGATGATGATATGCAACATTGGTTTTCCAAGCGGATTGTTTCAATTATATATAGACATAGATACGCAAACGGCTGTGCCGAAATTGTTGGCCAAATCTGAAAACACGATTTTGTCTTGTGTCGTCACTATGTGACGTACATATAAATTTATTGTAGATTATTTTATTTTTATGGACGGACGCGACTATACATAGTAATTGTGTAAATATTTATTATTCTAGCAATTGATCTAAACATTATTGCTATCAAAGTTCAATTATTCAACGTCACAGTAGGATTGCAACGCTTGACCTTGAATCGATGCATAATCTATATTGCGATCAGACAGGTGGGTATAAAGGAAACTTTTCGCGTGAATGAATGTACGAAAAATGTAGGCACTAATATTCGAGTAGTAGGTAGATACATATATGAATATGATCCAGCAATTGCGTGGCATTTCTGTCGCATAACT